>VXBL01000961.1:353223-405340 GCA_013400195.1 Aramus guarauna | reverse complement strand
GTTATCAACATTATTATCATCCTAAATCCAAAACACAGCACTATACCCGCTGCTAGGAAGAAAATTAACTCTATCCCTGCTGAAACCAGGACAGAAGGTTAGTGACTTCATTCAATTTTCAACCTAAATTTATACATGGCCAATTCAGACACATTCATTATTCTATCAACAATTTCCTTTGATTTACCTAATTATCTTCTCTCTCTGGCTTTTACCCTTAAATGTATTTACAGATGGCAATTATCTCTCCTCTCAGCCTTTGCTTTTCTAGACTTAATGGGACAAGTTTTTAGACTCTTCTCAGAAGCCAGCCTATTACCTACACTATTCTAGTAACCATTTCCTGAACCTATCTTCATTTAAATTCAATTTGTTTGATACAGGAAACCAGGCACAAATGCAATATTCTAATATACCTAATGACACTTTGACACATAGCTTCAATATCTTTTCATATCTACGGGAAATACCTCCTTTGATATTGCTAGATCTACACATTTTTTTTCAGTTTGTCTTTTTTTACAACTACTTAACATTAGTTTACTTATACAAAACTACTTCATGAAAATCTTTTTCATCCCTGTCAGTTATTGAGCTTTAGTTATATAGCATAAGTTCTTGTTCTTAGTTACAGGTACTTAACATACCACTTGGTATGATTAAATTTAATTACCTTTCCTTTACATCAGTTCTTGAGATTACTCACCGATCTCTTAAGGATACTTATGTTCTCCCCATGCTGAAAACTCTTCCCAACGCTGTGGCATCAAGTAATTTCACTGACATACTTGTATGTCAGGAAGAAACANTTGAGATAAGGACAGAAAAGGAAGATTATAGAATATACAAAACAATGATGAACAGTACAGTTTGTCACCACTTGAAGTCAATGCTCATCAAGTTCCTGAGCTGCCCCGTCTCCCGNTATCTTCTCTCTCTGGCTTTTACCCTTAAATGTATTTACAGATGGCAATTATCTCTCCTCTCAGCCTTTGCTTTTCTAGACTTAATGGGACAAGTTTTTAGACTCTTCTCAGAAGCCAGCCTATTACCTACACTATTCTAGTAACCATTTCCTGAACCTATCTTCATTTAAATTCAATTTGTTTGATACAGGAAACCAGGCACAAATGCAATATTCTAATATACCTAATGACACTTTGACACATAGCTTCAATATCTTTTCATATCTACGGGAAATACCTCCTTTGATATTGCTAGATCTACACATTTTTTTTCAGTTTGTCTTTTTTTACAACTACTTAACATTAGTTTACTTATACAAAACTACTTCATGAAAATCTTTTTCATCCCTGTCAGTTATTGAGCTTTAGTTATATAGCATAAGTTCTTGTTCTTAGTTACAGGTACTTAACATACCACTTGGTATGATTAAATTTAATTACCTTTCCTTTACATCAGTTCTTGAGATTACTCACCGATCTCTTAAGGATACTTATGTTCTCCCCATGCTGAAAACTCTTCCCAACGCTGTGGCATCAAGTAATTTCACTGACATACTTGTATGTCAGGAAGAAACATTTTGTGCTAAGATCATTAATGAAGAGAATGAATCTCAAGAACCATCCTAGAGGATTCATAGAATCACAGAATTGTTTGGGTTGGAAGGGACCTCAAAGACCATCTAGTTCCAAGCCCTCTGCCATGGGCAGGGACACCCTCCACTAGACCAGGTTGCCCAAAGCCCCATCCAGCCTGGCCTTGAACACTTCCAGGGAGTGAATAATGATCTACTAATCTTCCAACCTGCCAGTTACCTCTTCAGAGCAATCCCTGCCATCTCCCATAAACACAGGTACTATCCATTTCACAGCTTTTTTACTTATCCCCACATTCTCCAGCATATTGCTTACTACGTTTAAGTCAAGAAAGGGAACATAGATTTTCTTTTCCTAGGAAGTCAGTTACAAAAAAGCTATCATATTAGTCTGGTATAATCTAACTTTGCTAAATTGTGTTGAATTTTATAAAATTTTCCATTTATTTTCATGACCTAAATATGAAAGAACATTCAAAGCTGTTCTAAGTTTAGCATGCTATTTAGCTGAAACTATGGGTTACAACTTATTTTCTCCTCTTCCATTACATGAACTTGCTATATTCTGCTTCAAATGTGTGACCGCTGGCTTGCCAGATGTGTTAAAAACTTTATTTAGTTTATTTAAAATTCTAGAAAGGAAATCACCTGCCCTCCCATGACTTAAATGCATTTTGGGCTCTTGAAGTTTTCCTTGCTCATACGTTCTATTTCTAAATGTGCTATTTTGCCTTTCATCCATATTCAAAATGATGGTCCTTAAGAAAGTACTAGTTTGAAGATGGCCCAAGACCAAACACAATTTTATCTCACGAGATAGTGGTCCAAAATGTATTCCCTGTTCTATTTCTATTTAGAAGAGAAACTTGTAATGATTTCCTTTCATTTTTTAGCAAGATCTATTTCACTTGGCTTTTGCCAGTTTTCACTTCTCTAAAATACTGACCTCTCAGATGTACTTTGTGCCACAGATCAATCCTTTTTTCTACTCTTAATTTTGTCTCTGAAGTATCTTTTCCTCCACTTAAGGCCTGGAATCCTACCTTACAGGTTTTTTCCCCACTAAGTTGCAAAACTCATTCAAAATCTTTTGAAGTCTTCTACATTTCAAGTCTTTACCTCTGCAACTTAGCTCAATAACTGGTTCCTTCGGTTTCTTAAAGTTCTCCCTTTATAGACTGAGAAACTCAATTAAAACATTTTATTTTAATTTAAACAATTAATTTGATAGGACTTGGTCCTGAGTTATTTGCAAAATTCAGAGCTTCTATGAGATCTTTATTAGTGAGATCTAAAATATTACCATTTATTTCCGTTTCAGTCACTATCTGGTAAAGAAATATGTTGTTGTTGTGTTGTTTGGTCCTTGTTACTCCTCGAGGACCATAGGGCTGCAACAAGGTAAAGAAATATATTGGCTATGAAATCCAAGGATACCTAGTATCTGTTATTAGCACCACTTGTCCTCCAGATAGAGAAGTTATGTCCCTTGTAATTGTACAATCCCCAGCATTACTTCTCTCAGTAACCAGAAATACTAAAATTGAAACAACTGTCACCAAATTCAGCTAGAATAGGGGAAGATCAATAAGCAAAGTCCTAATGATATAGATGAGAAAATAATTACAATACTAGCATTAGTCTGTGTATTTTTAAAGATCAATAACACACTGGAAACAGGCTAAGATGAGTGCATAAAAGCTAAATAACCCCATGGGCCATTTTCCCCATTGGATGTGTACAAAATTATTAAGTTTAATATGTATAAAATATTTGCATAGAAACATGAAAAATACACAGCTTTTTTTTTATTGTTGATTGGAACACAAAATCAACACAGAGTAAAGCCTCCCCTGCTGTGGTTTCTGTGAGCTCTTCACCTTGCAGATATTAGGCTGAAGAATTGTAAAAATCTTTTTTACTTGTTTACATTTGTGAAACTGCATCTATCAGCTCTATCAGTAGACTAACTAAGGTAATTATCCTATATCACCCTCTTCGTTAGGGCCAGATCCAAAATCCATTAGTGACTGTGAAGAGCCTCTTATTGACTTCATGAGGCTTTGGATCAGTTTATGAGTGCGTGCCTAAAGCAAGATGAACATGCCATCTGTCGTTTTCTCCGATGGTCTGATTTCTCTTTTCTATCCGTTCCTTTAGAATTTTGGTGGTTCCCTTTTCTTTTTTCATTTTTTTGCATTTTCTTTTTCACCAGCTACAGTAGCATTCTCTTCTTCACTACCTCCATAAGTTAAAAAAGTATAGGATGTTGTCCTTTCTCTAGGTTATTTTCCTAACATTTTCAGGTTATAGCTTGCTTTCTTTTTGTTTGTCAAATGGCCTCATACTATTATATGAGATCAAGCAAATAGCAACATACTCTCCTACAAATATGAGAGGACACTGGTTTTGGTTAGCATGAAAGCCACAAAAAATAATTGGCTGAATTTGGTCAGTTTTCAGGTTTAATAGAAGTGCTACTTAATTCTATTCTAAACAGCACTGCTACTTCAGTAAGCTTTTTTGAAGGAAACTTTACTGCTTAGTGCTCTACTATTTTACTGATACTTTACAAAGATAAAAGGAGTGAGAAAGAAAATAAATGAAAAAAGAAGAAAGAGATAGAAAGTTACAGGCGCTTGTCTATGCCTTATGACACTAGAACAAAATAATTAGAAAGAATGGTTTCTCCATACATTTAAGTTTGCATACTGCTTTAAATTATTCACTGGGTTAATGTCTACTTTCTCAATATCTCCAGAACAATGAACAGTTTTCTGAAATAGTTTACTGCTACAACAACAAAATGATTTAGGAGTGACTTACTTTTTCACTCAGTCTTGGCTGTGTCTAATGTCTTCAAACTTGCTTCCCAGCAGCAGTACAAAGAATTCAGACTACCTTGCAGCACAGAGATGTTCACTCAAAAACCACAAGAAAAAACTTATAATCAGCTCCTGTTTGCTGCAGTAGTCTCTTTAAATTGATGTTGACATCATTCTTGCCACTAATCAATGAAATGACAAATGTCTAATGATTGGGTTTTACACTGTATAAATGTTAGAGATCTCAAATGTTGTGTGATGGGGATATGCTGCCCTTTCTTACATCCAAAGAGAACTCTTATATATGCTTTCTTTGCAACACTTCTGTTTTGAAGGATACACCATTGTCTGTGATGCAAACACTGTGACCTTCAAATCCGTGAAATGCTTTGTAGTGTACTTTCAAAAGGCCTTGCTGTTGCAGGAGGGGTTTGGATCAGTTGTTCTGATCAATGCAACAACTCAGATAATTTCCCAAAAGTGCTTTGGATATTGCCAGAAAGTCTGAAAATTAATCTGAGCAGTCTCCCAGATGTGTTCAGGTTAGAAATGTCAAAAAGAAAGACTTAAATCCATCTGTTAAAATTTCTAGCAAGATTTCTTCCGCTGGTACTACTGTATCCTAGCAATGATGCAAATGAGGATTCTCTTACTTAGAAAAGAAAACAAAGCCATATTCCTTACTTTACATCAGACCAGGAATCAGTAAATCAAGTATCATAAATAGCATCCTGAATAACAACTTTAGCAAATCTTTGGTGTACTAAGAAAACCAGCACTTCAAGAAGACATAATTCATTGCAGCTGGAATTAGAATGAGACCTTGTCACTGAGCTCACACCTAATGTTGTCTCTGGATTTTAGATTGGAAATTTTTAAGATGCAAAATGTCCTAGCAGACCCTTAAAACAATTGCCAGTTGTCACCCTGGGAAGGATTAACATCCTTGGGCTACAGAAACAAGTTCCCTCTAATCTATTGCCTTCCTGGCCCTGATAACCATGAATTCTTGACTCCACGGTAGCTTTTCTTTCCACTTGCTCCTTTGAAAGGAAGGCTCAAGCATCTCCATGTCATATGGATGCAAATTGCCTGGGGACTAAAGTGATTTCTTAGGAAATGGAAACTTTATTCATAGCTCCCCAGGTTAAGGAGATCTTAATCACCCATTTCTCCACCTGAATGGTGGGGTAGGAACAGATAGGCAGCTCCTACAGGTCTTTTCTTCCCTCCCTATTAAAAGAGCAGGCTCAGAGTTCCTCTGGGAATCAGACTTCTTAAGTGACTCAAACCCAGAGACATCATGTTCATGAATCTCATATGGGGCCAGTTGAAAGATAAGTGCTGAACTATGAGCAGCAACACTTCCAGGAAAGCACAAGAGTGGAATTAAGGTCACCAATATCAATGGCAGCACCTTCTGAAATGCACACAGAGCCTGTGGTACCTAAATTGCTATGCACTTTTTTAGAGTTGGAAGCCTGCATCTCATCTATGTGGCTGTTTTGGTCATCTAAGTCCCTTTATGAATCTGAGCCACAAACACCAACTTTGGAAAAGGTGGCAGCTCCCTTTCTCCCAAATGTGGAGAAGATAAATGCATTATTATATTATCCAGGTAAATCACTGCCTTTATTGGAGCACTATTAAATATCCATCCACATAAATAGCATCCTTTAAGGCAAAACTTCAAGATGTTTATATCCAACCATGACTCTTACCACTACTTTTTGTTCAAAGATGTAACAGCTTTTCTGCAAATGCAAATCTGATAGTTGTTTACAAGGCAAGCATGTGCAGGATAAACAGATGCTCTGGAGTCCTTAATTTTTTTTTGAAAACCTAATTGAGAAAACAACACACACTAAGTCTGAGAACCAATTTACCAGGTATCTTCATAGATGTATAACTTTGCTTTTAACTTATTCTTAAAATTATTTATATAGTTAATTCTTAGATCATAATGTCTGCCATTTTTTTTTTCCTGAAGGTAAGAAGGAAAGAAAGCAATTATCACCAGATTTTAAAGACCTCTGAAAGCGTGGGCTTCAGAAAGGTAAAGGTATAACCAAAACAAAACAAATGCACTCATTGGAAATGGAAGAAATAAAGGAAAATTTTGCATTTGGGTTTTGGTGGCATTTTCCAAGGTATCCCTGTCTGCACATTGTCCCTACATTTTTGTTATTCTAGATTTCCAAGAAGGAGAGAGGATGTGGGGCCATTGAGATTTTGATAAAAATTATAACAATGTTTACAGTTCTAGTTCCATGTTCAACTTAAGCTTTAAAAAGGTTGGTTTGCCATTCAGTTTCTCAACAAAAACTTTCCCTCTCATTGGCTGAGATCTCTATGCCATCTAAAGTTCACCTGCAACTAAACCCAACTGGTTTGGAGCTTTTTTTTACTCCACCATTTTCAAGCTCCTATCAACCTCTTCATGACTTAGTTTTTCACTGCTCATCTGACCACTAGGGCTTTGTATGGGTTTTTGGATATAGCTATACTTTTTGCTATGCAAAGAACCTCAAACTAACTTTGTCTCTGCAGCGCACAGTGGAGTATATTGACTCCATTTAGCATCACAGCCCTGTCAGTGTATTGTTGCACATGTTCCTGTTGAGAAATAGTTAATGTGGTTGTGCTCCCTTCAGTGCGGCTGGCCTCCAGGATCCAGCTTGGTTACTGCACTGCGCTTCATTATTCCATTTGACTTGTGCATTTTTCAGACATACTCTCTTGTTTTTCAGTGAACCAAGAGGTTTTGTATCTATCTATAAATCACTTTTGCTAGTTAGCTATGGTATCTAGAGAGTAGATTTACCTAAGAAAATACAATACAAGGAAAATGCTTGTTAAGCATAGCAGAATAATGTAAGAGGAATGAAAACCTGACAATTTCCAAAGCATACATTTGTGTCCCATAACGGCTGTTACTGTTTTTATTTCTGCTTCAGGTCGGCTGCTTTTGTCTAACATTTATTCCTATTTTAAAAGTTTGTTTATTTCAAGTGTGCGTTATTTCAACCACTTTTTCTTGGCAATTGTTTTCAATGTCCGTATATTTTTCACAAATACATTACTTTTTCTTTACTCTTATTGAGGTTGTTCTCTATCCCTTTTCCACTATATTATAAGCAAACTTGAACAAGCTGAAGACTATTTTTCCTGAAAGTTTAGAAAATCCTATTAAAAAAATCACTTTGGCTATACAGAGTTCAGTCTCCATTTATGGAGGACGGGTTTCCAGTGAAGACAGTCAGATATATCATCTGGTAAACATTAAGAACGTGTGGGGTTAATCTCTACTGACTCTGGTCGCCATTAAAATGATAGCCTTTAACAACAGTCATTGTGCTATAGCACCTGAAATACCCTGTTCCTCAGAACAAGGAGAGAAAAATATTTAATTTACAAATGCAGTTTTGGAAAATGTCACCTTTTAAATTATGTCCAAGTAGGTAATCAATGCCTCAAAGGTAGTCTAAGACAGAGGACACAACTCATTCATTTACCTTGAACTCCTGCCTAATATAGGCTGTAGGACCTACTTAAATCATCTCTGGAGAAAAATATCACTTAATTCCACAATGTTTCTTCCTTATGCAGAGCAATGACTGCAAAAAGGAGACAAAAGCCAGGATAGACCTTGCAGTTTCCCCCTTCTTATAGAAATTGAGAACACATCTGTCTCCTTGTATTCCCCGAGAACATTTTTTTTCAAACGACAACCGTAGCTTTAATGCCTTCTTAACTTAATGTCTTCTACTTTTCATAAAAGAAGAATGGCAGTAAAGGATGCTATGTTGTTTCTGAGTGTTTGGTTTGCCTTGCTGACCTCTCAGAAATGTGCTACATACACAGCTATGTGTCACTTACATACTCTAATGTGACTGAACCTGATCTTAACCACCAATATCCTGCTGTGTTCCCAAAATGTCAATCTTTGCCCTTTATCAGATTGGTTAGTGTTTGACAACCTGGTTTTGCATTCATGAATATTCTCTCCCTTTCTTTTCCCTTTTTTTTTCTTTTCCTATCAGCTACTGTCTTTCTTGCTGCCTAACACGCTTTTGCCTTTCCTAAAACTTTCATCCAGTCCTTCTCACTTGTCATTGCTAACCTATTAACATATTTATGTCCAGTCTCAACTTGTCTAAATTCAATGTTAAACCAGCAGCTCCTGTTATCTCCTTCCAGGTAGGACGAAGAACACTCTGTCAAAGGTTATGTCTCATGGAAGTACATGTTTTCTCTGACCAAGTCACACCTTAATTCCCCCTCAAGAAGCTAAATTCATGAAGCTTCCTGTGTCTCTCACTAAGAGGGTGTGTTTTCCAAAGTCACAATAACCCTGGAGATCTCCCCTAAAGACCCTTCAGTTATCAGTATCTTTCTCAAGTAGTATTAAGCAGGATATTGCAAAAGTTTTACACATAAGGTCCCAAATCCTGTTGTATTCCACGTCCCAAAACCTGTTCTACCCTGCAGTCCTCAGTTATGCACCTAAGGTCTTCACTAGACCCATGGCTACACCACCAGACTGAAAATTTGGGTTCAGCTGATGACCCGCCAAGGAGGCCCAGGACTTTTTGCACACTCATTGCTTTCCAGACAGGAGTACTTGATTTCATACACAGGCTGTATTCTTTTTCATGATGCATGACTTCAGATTTGGCCAGTTTATAACACCTAACTGTGTTTTACCAAGCACATTCTGGCACGTTTTTTACTCTGATCTACACCATCCTATTTATCCTTTTTAAGCACGGCCATAGCATTAGATCTGTTCAATACATAGAAATGTATCTTCAATACATAGAAATTTCTTCGGTACTCAAAGATCTTTTGAAAACTCAGCATGACAGATGGAGATGCTGTTCAACTCACTCCTTTAGAAATCAGGCTGGAAAATCAAGTCTCTAGCCCATTTTCATAATTGAGGGTTTATTTATATAGAGTTGCATTAGGCTCTGAGTCCTCACTACATTTTGATTTATCTGATTTCCTTCCACCCAGTTAAACTAACACTGAAGTTTCAGGAAGATCATGGTTTTCCTCAGCCCATTTCGACAGATATTTTTCTGCTGCTGGGAGAGATGAGTAATGGCCTTGTTTGGAGGTGGAAAATCAGAGTAGACATTGATTTTTAATGGCTTTTGTTACTTTAGCTCAAAATTTATAGCTCTAAGCAGTCACAATTCCTTTTTACTGTAGGTCTACACACACACACACACTTGAATCACTCATTTCTCCCTCAGCCACATTATGACTACACCTAGAAATGTCGTATTGCTTTTCTAAGCTTCCTCTCAGAAAGGCATTACCCTCATTTGAATTATAACAATAGATCTCTAGATTTCCTATGAAAAAGCTTAATATGAAAGCTCTAAGCACATTCATTATAATGTTAGTTGCATAGGTATATTTCTCTTTCCCAAAAAATCAATTATGATTTCAATATTAAGTGTTTTAATTATCTTATACATTTATTGGCAAAGCAGGTAGAAGTTCCTCACTGTGTAGTGCAGCCCTATTTCTGCTTTGGAAATATAATTAAAACATCTATTTGTCAAGTATTTATTTTATAACATTTGCCAATGCTTTGTATAAACTAATTATTCATATGATATTTCTCACTCCTAAATAAATATTGGATGGCCAAGTAGTTAATGCACATATTTTAGCATTTTTTAAAAATTCAAGGGACATGTTAAGAATATAAATCTGTTATCTTCTTTTCCATTTTTCCTAAATTTCTGTAAAATTTGCACTACTATTAAGATCCTTGATATCAATGGAGTAGGTACTTTTCCCTGTGTACTCTTAAAAGCATACTTCCATAAATAGGCTACTAGACTACAGATCAGGATATGTGTATTTTCATGCTACTTTCACATCTGGTCTGCTTCACTGTGCTTTAAGTTTCCCCATCCTGAAATACGATAAAAACACTAGGCACGTTGCCATTATCACAGTTGAGAAAAATATTTGTACTTTAAAACATTATCTAACATTAGTAAAAATTGAAGTTACAAGCTCATAATTTATTTTATTGTGGGTTTTTTTTCCCCCTATAATGTTTAATTCCTGTTAATGGCAATCTATGTATTAAACTTTCACAATAAAAGTATGCTAACTGAACCGCTCTTCTGCTTTGCAGGTGAGGTATAGGAAATGTCTATTGTGCTCCAAGTGCAACCAGTTAAACTCTGCAAAATTAAAAACCACTCAAAAAAATAAATTATTCATAGCATTCAGTCAGAATTCATATATCACATTAAGTTGCATAAGGTGACTTTCAAGCCATGCTTGAGACTCACCAGGTAGGTCAAACTCTTAGGGTGAAGCAGTATCTTGCAATATAAAAGATGCATGAGCAGCATACAATTGCTTTTCGACTACTTACAGCTTTAGCAAACCTAAAGTTACCTTACCCATTTGACATTTAGTTGCAGTTTTTAATATAGGGACAAAATTTGAGAGGAAATGGTCTATATCATGTAATTCCAAAGAACTCCTACATGCTACAAAGTGAGCTGCTGTTCCTGCAAAACTACTTTGCAAAAAAGTATACCTGATCAATATGAGCTTCTGGCTCCTTCAGATATAACTGCATAAGAACAGAAAATAACTGCAATGCTGCATTCAAAGAGCAAATTAGAAATTTTTATTGCGATATCGTATTACTGTGTTACAATGCACAGCAATGACAGTTGTGGAATTCAGCCTGGGTAAACCAGCAGATTATTTCCTCCTTCCCCTCCCCTCCCCTGCCCCCCGCCTTATTTCTCTCCATCTTTGCAATGCTATTCCCTACTGAAGTGGCATACTGATTCCTCAAGGTTGAGTGGCCCTCATTTATGCATTACAATTGATTCTAAATTAATAACAAAAATGAAAGGCATTTTTCTGCAATGCAAAACATTATTTTTTCTGAAGAGACAAATCCAGTACATCAAAGATGCCTTTTAAAAAGTCCTGCCTTGAAAATGACCATCTTTGCTGCAAGATGATTACTATCGTCCCCAGAATGATTCATTTTCTACCAGTAAATTGAGGTTCATTGTTCTCATTTATTTAAATGTACATATCGTTTGAAATCTATAAATTATTTGCCAATGCCAATTGCAAAACTAAGTGAAAACTGAGTTGAACCACTGCTTTGTAGCTCTTTAGTTTGTCATATTTTTTTCTGCTCTGCTTTTTCAATCTTTCTGCAAGAAGATTCCTACATACCGTCTTGGAAAAGTCAGCATCTCAGACACACTTATTACTCCTTCTTAGTGCATACATACCCTCCTATTAGGACTCCAAAAGCTTTTATGCAGAACTGGTGCATTTATCTGGAAATCACACTTGCAGCTCTGCTCATTAGTGACTGGTGCTGATTGATTTGAAGTATTGCAGGGTGGGACACCTCAGGTTTGCTTCGGTGATACGCTTGGATTGATTTCTTCTAGTAGGCTTTTTTTGCCAGTTTGGAAAGGCCGAATGGCGTGGAGCAGAATACCCATTTGTTTGCACTTCCTGAAAATTGGGATGCTATCCCAGCACTCAGAACACCCCTAAATCTGTGCTAAACTCTCAAATCAATAAAGGATTTACTCCTGCAAAATTATTGTCTAATAACAGCAGAAATGCTAAGCTGGAAGGAAAAGCTCTGCTTTGCTGCATCAGCCTGGAGGGCTAGGATACCGCTCCAAAAGGCTGCCCTGTTTCACTGTGCAAGGATTTTTTTTTTTCATTAGACCAACATTATCTGCCGCACACTCAAGTATTCACTTCAGAAACTGCTATGTTCTGCGAGTTTAACTGTGTCAAAGCCTCAGCTAGCCATTGGGATTTGCACCTGCAGAGGGAGTTTCACTCTGCCTGTATTACAGCATGACCCTGGGATGGCACAAGACACCCCTGCGATGCTTTCTGCTCCGTTGCCATTACCAAGGTATCTTCGCAGCCAGCCCACGTTAGATGCTCACTTTCCAAACTCCAAACGGGAGAGAGATCATCAGCTAAAGATAATAGAGTAAATAAGCTGAAAGGCCGCGTGCTAAGGAGCTACATCTAACGTAAAGGCAATTTTCATGTAAAGCTATAAATAGTGCAAAAAAGCAGCAGAATTACTCACTGCAAACTATCTGGTGAGAGCAAGTGAATTAGGAAATGAGAGAAAGGCAATAAATGAGTGATATTACCTGAAAAATAAAATGTCAATATAATAATAATTTAAAAGAAACAGCAGCAGAATGCTGCCTCTAGGCAGCTATGACTTGCATGAAATAACTTTTCACGTAATGGGTAACTCAAGGTCTCTTCGCAGCCAGCCAAGTGAAAGGGATAACTTTCAATTAGAGATGAACATGAATAATTGTTTTTCCTGTACTCACATAGGTAGGTTTTGAACTCTTAAATAAATGGTGCCTAACTTTTCAACTTTTCTTCATTTTTGATACAGAATATACATAATTACCACCATTGGGGATTTTTTTTTCCTGCAATTGATTTTTAATTTGTTTCTATCACTTTCAGAATACTTTCTAGTATTGTGTTAACACCTTCTTTCTAGTATCTGTATTTTCTACTGACATGTTCTCCCTGAACAAATTTCCTGTGAGTTTTCAATGCAGACAGTTTAAGTAACTTCAGGCTTGTGATTCAATATATCGGAGAATGAAATTTCTTTTACTCCTTTGGGAACAAAGTGGTTCAGTGTGTCGTGTTGAGTGACTCTTATTAAATTTAAAAAAAATATATCAAGAAATCTCCAATTTTCTTCTTCTGCCTGAGCATTCTTCAAAACTTCACATTATTTTGAAAATGCTAAAACACCACAGTGAGCTTTCATAACAGAATATTCTGTTATTTAAAATTTCTTACACAACAGGAAAACTCTGATAATCTGAGGACTCATTGAAACAAATTGCGAACCCCTCATCTAAAATAATACCAAGAAACCACTATATGAATTACTAAAAGTAATGAATATATAGACCTTCAAAAATAGATATAGAAATGAATAAAAGCCTAATTCATAGTAATAAAAATAATCTTTGTCTTGGAAAGCTTGAATCATCAAGTATAAATCCAAACGATGTATTTTTTTTTCTATCTGAAATATAAAGCTAGCACACATGCATGGAAGGGGACATCCTTCACTGAGAGAATGACCTCAGAGGAGTTTAAATGGCCTCGCAGGGATAAAACCAAAGAAATACACTATTCTGATTTAACTGAGCTAGTATCCATGCAGTGTTTTTCAGACACTTAAATTTAAAAGCAAGATTCTAAGATAACAGTATGAAAATAGGAATTTATTTGATAGGCACCCAGAAGGAGCTAAATGTATAGTATTACTTCAGCTTCTTTACCTAATCACAGTGTAGCTATAAACTGTAGCAGTTAAAATATTTTCCCTAGTCACTTATAGCCTTTTCCCCTCCCTCGTCTCCCCTTTTGTGGTTTTGCAGCTTTTCTGTTGTGACTATTGAGATGAAAACTGCTGCTACTCTACAGCTGGGAAAGGATGCACTCTCTGCACAGCTGTAGCAATGACGAAATATAGGGCAAGGCTTCCCTATAAACAGAGGCTCAATGGAAAGCCACGTGGTTTTTAGCATTTGCCCTGGAAAACTCAAATTCTTCTGGAAGTGCATAGTCTGAAGCAGTCCAGATCATCCCTACCTAGAGAGCGCAACATTAAACAGACTGGTCCTCCTAGTCCTATCACTTCTTTCAGGAAAACTGTGGGCAGCTCAGCAGTACTACCTCACCACACTCCCAACCTGTAGCAATGCAATTTTAACAGTAATAACAATAAATACAAATATTGTGTTCACATCTCTAAGAGGGATATAATATTAACAGCTGTTCCGTCACTTCTCTAGCCCATAGTCTTCAGTTAAGACATTTATGTGGGTTTATTGAGTTTCCAGTCCCAGACACTGAATGTGGAAAATGACAGCTAAAAACACTGGGCAGGAGCTTCTGCCCCTCAAAAGGTACTGCCGTCCTTCTCCCAGCTCTTCTGCCTTTCCACGCGTACTCCAGACTGGCACGTATTGTACCTCTGCCAAGCACAGGTAGAACAGGCCCCCACAAGAAACGCACAGCTCTACAACCAGGAAGAGTTTCAGCATAGTGACTCTCTGACAGAATAAGAACAAAGTTTTCCAGTTATTAGTTATATTTTGGGTGCCAAATTAGGGCTGCTCTGAGGTGACAGGAAGTCACATGCTTTGGGTGAGTAACGTTAGGAAAGAAATGAGGCTGTTCCAAGGAACCTTAGGTCGTTGAACTACGGCAACCAAATTCCACGGTTGCTTTGGAAAATGTTGACTTGGTATTTCAGTGTTACACTAGCAGGACTGAACACCAGGTTCCTTCAGCTCCTTTCATCAGCTTGCTCCTGCACAACCTAAGGTCAATGCAAAATCTGGTAAGGCACGAGAGACGAAAGGAGAATGCAGACCTTGCTTAAGACATTGCATCCAGAGGCCAGAGAGTCTGCCCTTTCCAACGCTTACAAACCTCTGTGACGACACAACAGCCTATCAGTAGCATAATCTTTTGTTAACTCTAAGCTAAGGCATTTGGTTGGGTGGTTGGAATGAGATCATCTTTAAGGTCCCTTCCAAACCAGGCTTTCTGTGATTCGATGAATTTCCTGCACAGTGAGTGCACACACTACACCTGTATTTTTGAGGATCTTTCTTAAATTCTTTTTTCATTTTACAGAACTTTGTGTTACACATACAGGGATAAATACACCACAAAGACTCTATATGGATATCCAGGAGATCAGTTTTTCAAATTGTCTGCACAACAATAAAAAAGATGAGATTCACCTTTTCTGTTTGCTGATAACTCAGCTCCATACATGGGTACTTCTTTCTGCCTCTTCTTGTACGCAGAAAGATACATTTCTCCAGGAAAAAATTCCTATGTGTGACCTTTATTGCAATAAACACCCATAGGTCACTCTTCTATTATAAATCCAATATAGACTAGTCAATAAGAAGGGTTCTGCCTTTGAATTACAATTTATTTCAGTCTGACGCTGCAAGAATAACTGCCACTTATTCTCACTTAGGAAGCAGGCAGAGCCTAGCAAAGAAGAAATGTAGTAAGGCCAGGCAGTCTGAAAGCTTTCAACAGTGAAGAAAAAAATCTACAGTTCTGTAGAAATAAACACTCAGAGAGTAACACTGCATTTGGAGGAGCTTGGCGGGTACCTGAGGGACACTCACTTTAAAAGATTTACTTTCTCCTATTGGAAGATGTCAGACCACTCCACTGGGGCTGTTGATGGTTAGATATTGATTTGTGCACTCTGGGTTCTCAGAAGGCATGTGTCTAGGCATAAGCTTTTCAACTTCAAAAATATCTTTTCCTAGTGGCTATTTCTTGACCCCTCCCTCCCACTTTGTTATTTCTGAACTACATAAGGGACGACTTTCCTGGCACTGCATTGTCCTACAATTTCATTCTGGAGAGGTCAAAGCACACTGATGCTTGAACAACTGGTATCTAACACCTTAAAAAAAGGCAGAAAGCAGATAAATTACTGACTAACAGTGAAAACCTTATTTCCCAGACTTACGAGCAAAAAGTGATCTTTGCCAAAACAAGATAGGTAGATAAATATAAAGAATAAGACACTGACTCAAACTGAAATCCTTGTGTGTTTGAATGCAATCCAATTCCCACTGCTTTTCAGTGTTCAGTAGCATGTATCTCTTTACATTTTTGAAAACTTCTACATTTTCATGAAGGAAATTTGTGATAAAAACAGCATAATAAATAGTACAATAGTAATTATTTCTTAGGTTTACAAGGTACCAAAGTAAAAAAAAAGCCCAGGCCTGAAATAAATGCCTTACTCTACCAAAATGTATGAGGATTGCTTTTTCCACTGTTTCCTCAGGATTTTTAAATTTTACCATTTACATTACTTATGATTACAGTTTCAGCCTTTCTATTTCAGATTTTAATAGATCCTTGAATTTGGTGGAAAAGTGGAAATCCAACCTTTTAGAGAACAATAATCTTGAACTAGAAAATGAAATCTTTTCATTGCACTTGATGTCACTGAAATATCAAGTCAAAGGAAAAGAAGAGAGAGAGTAGGTTTTCAGTCTCTCCACTGAACAGAGCACGTGGTGGATACAGGATAAAATTTATCAGAGTTATTATCACAGCACACTCTCAGATGTTAAATCATTATTGTGAATTTACTCTTTTGGAATATCTTTATAAATATGCTATGTGAGCATCCATGCCTGTCTGCCCCTCAATGTTAGTAAGACCAATAGCCAATTGTAACCAATTCTGAAAAAGTGAGGAGGAAACAAAACAGTAAGTTCCTAAAACGGTTGTAAAATGATGTAGTTCACTAAAACCAGGGACATTCTGTAGTGTAGCCTGAATTGTTCTCATAGGCCAGAGAACCCACAGGAGTATAAAGAAAAAGAAATAGAGACATTTCATGTGTGTCTTAGCCTTGGGAAAATTCTCAATCAGAGCTCAACCTGTTCAGCTACCAAGGTCAGTCAATCTCATGATGCAAATGCACTGGGAACTAGACGTCTTCAGTTCCAGTGTTGATAGAATTTAATTTTTCAAAGCAGTCTATTCCACAAAATGTAATATAACTTTATACAGATACAGAATTGTGCTGGTTTTGGCTGGGATAGAGTTAATTTTCTTCACAGTAGCTAGTACAGTGCTGTGTTTTGGGTTGGTGCTGAAAACAGTGTTGATAACACAGGGATGTTTTAGTGACTGCTGAGCAGTGCTCACACAGAGCCAAGGCCTTTGCTGCTCCTCACACCACCCCACCAGCGAGTAGGCTGGGGGTGCACAAGGAGTTGGGAGGGGACACAGCTGGGACAGCTGACCCCAGTGACCAAAAGGATATTCCATACCAGATGATCTCATGGTCAGCATATAAAGTGGGGGAAGGAAGAAGGAAGGAGGGGATGTTTGGAGTGATGGCGTTCATCTTCCCAAGTAACTGTTATGGGCGATGGAGCCCTGCTTTCCTGGGGATGGCTGAACACCTGCCTGCTGCTGGGAAGTGGTGAATGAATTCCTTGGTTTGCTTTGCTTGTGCGCATGGCTTTTGCTTCAGTTATTAAACTGTCTTTGTCTCACTCACAAGTTTTCTCACTTTTACTCTTCTGATTCTATCCTCCATCTTGACGTGGGGGGAGTGAGCAAGCGGCTGTGTTGGGCTTAGCTGCTGGCTGGGATTAAACCCCAACAAGAATGAAAATACATGCCAAATGATCAAAAGATTCTGTGAAAACAGTTTTAGTAATCATAACTGCCCTCTTTTTCTGTAACATCTAAAGAAAGGAAAGGTTAGATGAGCAAAAACATACTGAGATCTGAACTCAGACATTGAACTTGGCATGAATCCAAGATGAGTCATTAAGTGACCCACTGTCTGTCTTTACTCTTTTTCAAGGTAACTATTGATATGGGCTGATATTTCATCAACTTCTATTAAAACCCTCTCTTCGGTATATGTCTCCAAGCACAGCGCTGTACCAAGGAGTCAATCAATTAAAACTTTCCTCCAGCTTAGAGAAGTTAGGCTTGGCTTTGTCACAGAGTCTACTCAGTTATCTCTTACACTGACCACTGATCTACAAGTGCAAATCCATCTCTTGATAGCACAGATACACTTTTCAAGTCCTGCAGTAATGGAAGACTAACATCACTGCACTAATATGAATCATTTTATGTAGACTTTCCTTTTTATGGTGTCTTTAATATTCAGGCTAGAGCAAGGTAATGGCTTATTTTAAGGAATTTTGTCTAAGTGTGCATTTGGGCATTGTAGTTTATTACAAATCGCCAAGTCTTAGTCTACATCTGAATCTGCATTTTATGCCTGTAAGTTAGCAGAGAAATCCACACATTCCCTGAAGCAGTTGAAGGAATTAAAGGTGTCTTTTTTTTTTTAAGAGAAGAGAATTTGTTTGATTTCTCTTAACTATGTAATTGTGTCACTCGGGTAGGCTCTTATGAGAGCTATAAATGAGGATCACATATTTAAAAGTGATCCTCTTGGGCTCAGGGATTGGTGATGGTACCTGATAAATGGTTGGCACAACTGAAGTAGACCAAAAGGATAAGAGCATGCCACGAAGGAGGGGGCTGGCAGAGGCGTACTTACAACACCCTTAACTCCTGGAACAGCACTGATCACAGCTTTAAGGTGGATCTGCCTGAAATTCATTGTCTGTGAGCTCTCACTGAACCCTTTTAAACTCCAAACCCTAAGTCTTGTTAAACTGTAAACTAGGACCCAGCATTTTAAATAAAAACAACTGAACAACATGATTGTCAAAGAACAAAAATAAAAAAGCTTTCTACACGGCCTCCTTGCAGTCATTTCTCGGTACACCAGCTGGGTCTCAGGCAGCTCAGTGATGCTCAGCAAGCTCTGCACTGTCCAACCCCCAGTCCCTTAGCAGGATTTCCTTTTGGCATTTTTGAGACTCTGCTGATCTGCTCCACAGCTCCACATGGGACGCGTTCTGCCAACACGCACACAGTGGTCCTATGTTATCCCAAGGGATGGAGCCGTCTCTTTATTCTGGGGCCAGTAACTCTCTTCAGGAATACATCCCACAAATTCATGTCACCTATGGATGAAGGTGACCTCCTACAATTAAAATAATGGTGTCCTTGCCAAGTCTCTAGAGACTGGGAGATGCATATTCAATCCTTTACCGTGTTCCCTTTCATTATGCCAGGAAAAAAAAAGCAGGGAAGAATGCAAAAGCCTTAACACACATTCAATTTATCTTTTACATCATAAAATCCTTTAAATTATCTTGACTATTTCAAAATGTGGATAAATGTCATGACAAAAATATCTGATTGTTTTGGGGATGCAGAACTCTGTAACTTGGATAACTGGACTAAAATGGAAGGTTTATTACCAACTGTTTGATATGGCCAAACTACATTTTTATCTCTCAACAGCAGCAACCTTAATACATTTTGCAGCTTTGCCATTAAATACAGAGAGATGATTTTCCATCTAATTTCTAAAAGCAGTTTTGTGGAAGAAAATGGGTAATCAACATGGAGAATGTCTTTCTTCTGAAAATGCTTTTAGTCTAACATAAATGACAGCTATTTAAAGGCAATCACTTGTGTTTTATATCTCACACAAAAACCAGCAGACACAGTATCCTGCCTTTGAGACAAAACACTGATACATGTGACAGAACATTTCAAGCAGTAATAATCAGAAACCACAGATTCAGCAGCATCCAGAAAACAACTGAAATATCCTCCATTAAAATCTGTGGCTTTTTTGCTATTGTTGTTCAGTCTTTAACTGATATTATGTTGCATTATATTATGAATAACTAATTATCTGCAACAGACAGGTACAGGAGATGAAAATCACATTCGTTCTGCAGTATGTACACTGATAACTTACACATCTGTTAAAAATAAAGTGGTTTTCAACATATCACCCAGGAGGCATGTGTTCTGTTCAGTGACCTTTGGAAACTCTAGTCCAATGAATAACTAGTGATGCGCAAATAAGTTGAGAGACAGTAGATAAAAAGCGCCTATAACCTTATATGTTATCTGTTACGAGGATGGCTATGATAAAAAAATATATTGCTCTTTCATAATTTGCCTGAGAGAGCAAATCAATGAGAACATAAACTTCTATCCCTTTAAGTTGAATGGTTATAGAATTCATTATCCTGGACAATTAAAAATATAAGATGCAGAAAAAGTGCAATGAATTGTAGAATCTAAGTATCTAATTTAATGGTAGTTTGCTACCTTAAAGGCATTTGTTCATATGGCATCAGACCCATCTTGGTAAATCCGGCCTTGCATTCAAACATTTTATGTAGAAAGAAGCCTGACTGTGTTTGCTTCAAGATGGCAGAACTCCATATTACCAGGATGTTGATAGAACATTGAAGGAATTCAGCAATGAAAATCTTGCATCCATTAGAAATCTTTGTAAGCACTATGAGACACGACAAAGCTTAGACTTCCTTTCTCACACAACATGCAGCCCACCTGGTCTTGATCCTGTGGCAAAGAAAGTCCGAAGTCTAAAAAAATCAGTTACAGAACCAAAAGACAAGGAAAAAAGACCAAATCCAGGAAGATATGATGCAGTATGAGTTTTAAATCTCTCTCTTTTTTGTGTGTGCTACTTTTAAACCACACTACCAACAACGCCTTCACTGCCAGCCCTGATTATAGCTCACATAATTCAGACTTGCATAAACATATCCTTTTCACATAGATACGGTCTGTAGCTTTTATATAGTCATTTGGAGATTAAAAACACTTTTGCAACTTTTGTTTTATAGTTGAAAACTACATGTCTTCTATTATGCACATATTCAAGGAAATCAAGGAGATTAAAAGAGAAAAGATGCCACAATTCCAGTTCACAAGCTAAAAGGGAGGTACCAAGTCACACAGGCTCTTCCGAGCAACGAAACGCCTAGGTGAGTACTGACGTAGTTATGGGGAAGAAAAGCATTCTGGATCCTGATCTGCAAGTAGCTACACTTGCAGCTTCTTAAACAAATGAAATGCTTATCCTGTTGTATCGCTCATACTTTCATAGTTTAGAATAAAGAGAGGACACCTTTATTCAAAATGTCAATGATTGTATTTTTAACCACTTTTAATTTCAGAAGTAATTACATTTTTTTTATTACAAATTATATTTTTTCCTATAAGAAAAGAATAAATTATACTTACCCTCTCCAAAGTAATTTCTTCAAATTCATATTCAATTTCTGTTCCATTGACCTAAAGAAAATAAAATAAGAAAATTCCTTGAAGGCATGTTGAGGGGATACTATACAGATATTCTAGTATGATTAGTTTACTGAAACACATTTTTGAACATATAGGTGAGGCTATCTAAATTACAGCTTACTTAGCTCCTCTTTGTCTTGAATAGCATGTAATCAAGCCTACAAACTTGAAAACAGTAAAAATTCATTATGTAAACCACTGAAATAATGGATAACTAAGTCACATAATATGACTGATATTTGATATAGCATGTTCATGGGCTTTGTGCAAATGTTTAAATAGTTTCCAAGGTAATAGCTTCATGTCAAAAATAGAAGACCTGTTTCTAAAAATTACTCTCGCAAATGGAAGAAGGATTAATTATCCATTGCCTTATGAGCTCCAATTTACTTAGCAATACAAAACCAGACAGGAAATTCGTAGTACTTATGTAAAAATCACTCACTGATACATATACTGAAATACATCTTGTTTACTATATTAACCTAGGGCAAGAACATGACAGAGGACCTTTGCAGCAGACAGCTGAATGGCAAAAAGGCACAGAATGTTAATGCAATTCTTACGCTGAGTTTCAGTGTCAAAATAAATTAAGCTACAAAATGTAGAGCACCAAAATGGATTGCACTGGACAAGAAATCTATCAGCTGAAGACATGACACTGATTTAAGCAGTATTCTGAAACCTTGTTCCAGTCTGACATGGATTTTTTTCTGTCCCTCTAGGCAACTCACTTAACATCCCTCTCTTAGTTTCCTCATTTCTTAAATGGACAGAGTACCACATCTGAGCTACAAAAGCTGACTACATTGTAAGTAAACCACATAGAAATGAAAATACTTCTATTACTAAAATCTCAGAAGAATTTCAAAGTGTCCCTTAGGTACAGCTAGTCAGCAACTTTTTGATTTAGCCAGAAAATATTGATTAATCAAAAATAAACAATATTGCCCATGAATCATGCTGGTTTATTTTTTGTGATGAGAAGATGTTTCCGGGAAAATAGTTTTGCTTTAAAGTTTTACCTAATTTCTACTTAATGAAAAAAAAAAGTTACTTTGTAAGAGCAAAACTGAAATGAAGCATTAGGATTGACCTAATCTTGGAGGAACAAATTTGTTTTTTCTCAGAACATTTATTACCCTTCCCCACTCCCAGCTGCTGATTTTCTATATTAGCTTTATAACTGCAATCAGAAAACACTGTACACAAATCATTCTTTATCTAGTCAAGCACCTTTCAAATGTAATTAGGTACTTCTGTTGTGAATATTATAACTAGGTACATGTATCTACCAAACAAAAGCTTCCTATAAAAGCCACCAACTATTTAATTTGTCTGCAATTCGATATCTGATAAACCATGAAATCAGTAATGGAAATACGATCCCCAGAATCTGTGTTCAAAAGGAAGGATGGAGAGGGAGAAAATCCAAACAAATAACCCATGCTTAACAATGATATGAAAACACAGCATCAATGAATAAAATATTTAATACATGCATAATATTGTATATTTTACACTATTACAATCTGGTAATCACATTACACTACACTAAAACCAGATATGAAGAAAAATTTGACTATAGGATATTTTCCTGTTCTGTGTTATCACTTTAATGCTTTCTGCATAGACTCTTTTATTAATATAGGCAACTTACTAGGTATGAACAGCTTTATAGCTATTCCATTTTTCGCCCTTTCTTGTCTAATGATAATGAAATCAAAGCTATCTATATGTCTCTGTTTTCATGAACTTCTCTTTTATCTTAGGTTGGTGGATAGCTCTGATCTATGTCTTCAATTCCTCAGTCTTGCTCTATAAAGCTGTCTTTGCTTCACTGCTTATAATCACTTTTCCTCTGCATTAAAAACTCGTTAGTGCAGCAAAATGGGAAAAAGAGGGACATGAGAAGTGAGCAACCTCTGTATAAAGATGAAAGGAGAAAACACACGCTGAATACTCAATTTGTATTTGCACACAATATCTTGATTATGATCATCTGAGGGGTTCCTTTTATCATCCACAGTCACAATGCCAAAAAGGTCTCCAGTTCAAATCACCATTAATCACAGCAGCGATCCATTATCTAGTTCCATAGCAGCAGGGATGATATGGATTAAAAAGCTGATCTTGATCCAACTCCTTTTGTTATTTAAGCATATATGTCTACATATGCAGTTCACTGCCCTGTTTTTCTTGCTGGCTGCTCAGAAGACCAATGCAGTTATTTCATAAAGGATCTAGTAAGATATTGCACCTACCTGAGGCAGGTGGAATGATGATGTATGCAGTACCATTCATTGCTAGCATCATTTTATTTCATATTTAGACTCTCTGGCTGCGCCTACACTGCTAAATTAGAGTCAATTTTCAGCCAAGTCTCAGTGCTTAAGGCTGTTTCTGTCTGGAGCCTGCTGGAAACAAGTAGCCAAGGAGTGAGCCAAGAGTTAAGCAGGAGGAGAATCATGGCTCCAGTGCTGGAACTGGCCTGTCGGTCCTCGCATTGAGCAGCATACGGACATACCCTCTGGTTTTGTCCATTTTAACTTGACAGTCTCTGGCCTGACACAGCACCTAAACAAGCTGTCTGAACCTGCAACTTCCATTTCTTGCAAGTTGTGGGAACCTGTGCCTGTGTCTCTCTTTACATGAGTTTTCTGAATTCTGTTTTTCTATCAGATTGCAGCAAGAAAACACAGCAAAATTTTCTATGGCCTTATGGCTTTAAATAGCTATGAAAAAGTCCAAACCTTTTCATGTGGTTTTCTCTTTTCCTCCACAGACAAAGAAATCATCATCATTTCCCAGTCAATTTGGGAGTATTCTTTCGCATCATTCAGATGTGCAAGGTTGACAACAGATACCTTTAATCTCAACTATGTTTTTATATTTATAATGCTGAAATGTGAGGTAGTAATCTAGCTCTCTTCATACTCAGTGAAAAGAAACAGGCACTTCTAGGTCTTAATCTATTTCATCCTACACTAAATATCTCAGACAGGTTAGATGAATTGTGGCCCTGAGTTTTCCTTTCACTGAGTACAAACAGGGTCTAAAAAAGATGTGTAAAGTTTGGTGACCACTCGCCTTAAATCTGTTTTCTCTGCATTACTCCCAACTCTAGATTGGTAACAAAGTTCTACTTAAGGGATGCCATATGTCTTGCATAATTATACACCAGTGAAAGGCCAGATCTCTGGCTGAGCAGCTTTTCTGATTGCTTTTTTTGGGCTTGTCTGGACTTGTAACTGGTAGCATATGCATGTCGTGGCATCCAGCACCTGCTCCCACAAACCCAGCTGGTTAGGATGTCCACAGGAACAGTTCAGTCTCTCCTCTTTCTCCAAAAGCTCAAAGCCAAAATACATTGCTGTTGGCTTCCCTCTGTGATTCAGGACACTGATGTCCCCTCTTTGGAGACAGAATGCCCAACAACACCTGTGACAGTAACAGGCCAAGAGGACTCTAGCAGAAGTGGGTAAGAAATGCATAAGATGAGGTCCATGGGAGGACACAATCAACCACTTCCCTTCTTCAAGGCACAGAGTCTGGAATCAAAATGTGTCTCATTCAAGAATATGCTTTATTTCCAGCAGAACAAAAAAGAGGCTATTGACCAGGACAAAATACGTAAGTGCTACATGAGGAACAGGTCTGCATGAAACCTTCAGATAACTTTGAGGGTCTTTGTTGCCCTAATGTTCAGGAACGGCATCACCAACATACACTTCTGATGCAAGAAGGCTTCTCAGTCTCCTGACCTTACATATGTTCATAATCCGGAGTATGATGAATTTAAAGTCCCTGTAGAATAAATTACCATAATTCAATTAAGTCCCAATGTTTAAAGCAACTACTTGCAAAGGAGAGGTAATGGTTGCCTTTCATTTACAACTGCACTTGTTACACTGGAGGAGTCTCCCAAACTTTTGACAAGTAAATGTCTTTAAGAAAGAGATATAATGTATGGTAACTATCTAGATTCCAGCATTGAAGACAACTCTCCTGGTGAAGCTCTAATCATCACTAGAGATTAGAACAGACTGCTTATCTTTCTAAGAAGAAAGCACTTCAGACAACACTTTGTTTCAGGAGAATGAGAAATAAGGAACGGGTAAAAAGAGGGGTTTCATGTACTATTTTGTGAAAAACTGGAAATAAAGCCCAGCACACAGAACACCAAAATAAGGACCTCACAAACTCAGATTTGTTTGTTCCTTTAGATGAAGAATTTGACTTTCCAGGAAGTTTCTCTCATTTAGTGCAGTTTAGGGATGACATAAGCAGCTGAAATAGTCCCTTAATGAAAATCAGTTCTGCAGATTATGATAGATTTCCAAAATCCTTGAGAAAAACATTCTGTTCATTTTTTTATTTTCACATGCTCTGTCACATTTTTAAGATTTTTATAGATATGGTTTTTTCTCATAAAAATAATTTCATACTCTTTTTAAACTTCTGCAATTATTTGATTTGATAGACCTGTTTACACTTAAACAAGTAAGCATTGCCTAATTCTTTCTTGCTATACTTCTACACATCTAAAACTGCATCCACCCACTCCATAAGATAAAGATGTCACCATATGAATTCTAATGATAAGAACTGCATTACGATAGTGGCAACAGCAGCCTCAAACCACTTATGATGTATACAACTGTAATATTTTGAAACTACTACACCTATTCTTTCTAATAAAATTTATGTCATTAGAGCTGTTTGTTACGCTTAGTCTTATTTTCAAGAAGAGAATGTTTTGCCTAAAAATTACAACATCTGTAGACTTTTATTACAAACAAATCCCATTTTAATTATATTTAATTGGATATTGTTTTTCAGCTGTCTTCAAGAAAGAAGACGCTGCTTCTACTTTCATTATCATATGCATAGGAAGATAACTACCCTGACACTGATTTTCACTCAACATGCAAATTGTATTTTGGTTGTATGGTTTCACCAGTTGCCTAACCACCCAAACCTCAACAGAATGCAAGATTGCCAAATTCTTGTTGCACAAGTAACCCTAGGATATATTTATCCTTTAAAAATTTCCAATTTGCTGCATAATTAAGACAGTCCATTTCACATTTCAGAAACATCAAGGCCATTTGGGTAATTTAACGAGTGTATGATTTAAATAGCCCTTCATGATTTCTATTTTATCAGCAAGACCAAAGAGTGATCCTAATTTAGCTCTTTGCCATCTCTAGATTTAGGTTATTTATTCATTAATTGTCAAAGGCAATGTGCAGATGTCCTTTTGATACTGTTTTCCAAGAGCATTAAAAGTTTCCTTTCTCACTGCATATAAACATAAAGAAAACAGCCTCCTGTGCTCTCTGATTTCAAGTATGATGGGTTTGTGTTTTCAAATTGTCCTAAGAAGGCTGCCAGAAAGCTTTTCATGCTACTCTGAGTGAGTGCACTTTATGGGCTTTTTGTACAAGATACCCCACATTTATTTGTAATCACAGTGTATAACTAAGCCCAATTCCTTCTTTTCATCCATGTTTCCTTTAGGAAACAATAAGTTAAACTCTTTGAATGAAAACTTACCATAACCTAAAACTTTCTTGTCATAAAGCAACTGTTCTGATGTGAAGAATGAAAAGTGAAAGACCATACGGTTTTGAAAGAAATTTATACTTTATCAGGAATAGGTCTTACAGTGTACGTGCAACTGATTTGTGGATCCTTCCATAGATGCCTAGAGAGCACTGAACCACCAGTCATTGTACATCGTTTAGGGAAGATATGACCCTCAACACACAATTAGCAGAGCTCCAAGAAGCCAAATCCAGCTCCTGGTCAACATCTGTAAAGATCTGCAGCACAGTCATGATCAACTTGTACCCTGCTCAAAGGCTGCTTTTCTTGCTCATTCTTTTCTTAGATGTCTTCTATATGCTTCTCCAGGTCTTAATTTTTAGCCAGCCTTCTTCTTCACTGTTTGTGTACCATACTCATCCTCTCCTCTCTTTCTTCCTCCCTCACTGTTACCCCGGGTTTTCTTGTTTATATTTTCTTGGAGAAAATACTCATTTAGCAATTAATCATTATCACTCTTCTCTGGTTGATCCACAAATCCCTAATTTTATCTTTACCTCATTTCTCAAATCTTGTTCAGAACAAAATCATGTTTTCTGTACCTTTTGTGAATCATCATGCCCTAGCTCTAATAGTAACTCCTCCACCCCAGCTTCCACTGCTTTCTCTGATTTTCATTCTTTTCATGTTTTTTTACTTGTTTCTTCCTTCTTACTACCTCCAATTCTGTTCTTTTCTTTTTCTCACACACACAGATGCACACACGTACATACCAAATTAAACATACTTTATCTAATCCAACTTCATCCAAAGGATTATTCATGATTAGCTTTCCATCTTCTCATCACTAACATAATCTTCTCCCATAACTCCTATGAAATCACTCATACACTACATGTACCTTGATTCCTTTCACTAATATGCTTCACCTGCTTAACTGTAGTTTCAAAATCTTGTCCAAATAAGGGATTCTATTCTGGTTTCCCCTACTTGCTGCTCTCACTCCTCACAATCCTTTCCCCTACTCAGCAACAATTTAGATTTTTTTTTTTTTAAGCTGTTTTGTCTCCATAGATCTGATAGTTTCTACAGTCCGAAAACCATAACTTGTCTAACTTCCTCCTACGTATTCTTTTTATTTTATGCAGCTGACATGTTAACACTCTGTTCTTTACAATGTGAGCCATCAAATTTTTCTTTGTCTTCTCTTTGTTGTATCTGTATTCTGATGTTGGCCATATATACCACAAAAGAAAAGTACCTATAAGTTTATAAGTGTAAGCACTCAACATATGTAATGCAGACCCATCACAAAACTCCCAGTTTCATAAACATAATCCATGAAGCAGATGAAAGCAGAGATTATGATTTCAAATGGGGTTCACAGTAAATGGAAACAAAATGACATCCATGCATGAATTCTGTTTAGGCTAGCAAGTCCAAGTTGTACAAAATTAACATCAACAAAAGAAGAAGAATGCAAATTTCAGCTTTTGTACTTACAACATTCTCCTATACTAAGATAAATTCATATGCCATATTAGCTATCTAACAGGTAGAAATCTCAGCATTTGTCTAGGCTTCTTTTACAGGCATTGAGAAAGGAATCAAGAGCGGGTGATTTATGCCATGTGCCTTAATCTTCAGATGGAAATGCCATTTAAGGAACCTGTGTCTGCCCACTGACTATATAAAGACACATTAGACTTTTAGGATTTCATCCTCAAAAAATTATTTCATAAAATTCCTTGTATTTCTGTATCTTAAATGTATAATATACATCAGTGCAGGAATCTGCAGCAGTACATTCCAGAGAACTGGATACAGTCATTTCTTTCCACAAAATTACATTCTTTCTTGTGCAATTCAGGTCTTTTACTATTCAACTTCAGTTCTGAGTTTCATTTTCTTCTGTGCTTCTGCCTTTGCTGACACCCTAACATATGAGTTATCATAAACTCTTGTTTTTTCAAGTTCCTATATCTCTGGTCCATTTCAGTTTTAGAAGAAAATCCATCAAACTTTTCAACAGTCTGAACAGTTCATAGCTTTCTAGAAATTATTTTCCTTTGCAATATTTCATTCTATGCACATAGAAATGGAAAATTGCTGTTGCTTGATTGAACTTATTTAATCAACAAAGATTATGAAGTACTTGTAACTGGGGACTTACAAGGTTATTTTAATAATATTCAGTACTGTAATTTGCATAATTTTATTTAAAAGGTGGGTAACTGTAGTTAGAGTGTTTAAAATGCAGAAATTTAGGTTACGTTTGTTTCATTTAAACTGTAGGTTATGTTTGTTTCATTTAAACACAATAAAATTTTCTCTCAGTTTTAGGGAGAAATCAATAGCATACTAACTGGCAAAATTTTAGGCAAGGAAAGAACAGCAATAATTTACTGCATTCTTTGATATCCTTGACATGTTTATGTAGCAATCATATAATGAAATATATATAATATACATAATGGGCATGCCCCTTTCCTCAAGAAATATATAAACAACGAACATAATCTAATCTCTTCCAATTTGTTAAATGACAATGTACTCTGACTCATATTTTTGTGCCTAAAATTATCTCCCAGTACTTTTGTTTACATCTGAGAGTTAATACTCCCTTCCCTGCTCTCTCATCCCATTGCCTATGAGCAATCCACAATCAATGAATTCTCTTGGGTTCTTTTTTTCCTGTGTGTTAACTCCAGCACAAGTACTGAAGGCTAAACTGTACTCTCAATAACACTGGTGCAATCCCATTGGTGTCACTGGGCTTGTAGCAGTGTAACTGATGTTACATTTATTCATCTGTGGATGTGTTTACACCTGCAGGAGGGAGCAGAGCTGAAAAGGTAAAGAAAATACTTGCACAAATCATAAAAATGAGTAATAAGGAATATTCCCATAAAGTATATGTACATTTATAAAAAAATATACATGTATTCCACAGGACAAGATTTTTACTCATAAATCACTTGCTTTACAAGTATTTTTATAACCATAGAAAGGTTCACTATTTCTCTTAAAATCTTAGAAGACTCTTTAGTGTATGTATAGGCAGGGAGCCACAGTTCTCTGCACTCTACAAGTAAAAGCACAGCAGAACAGCTCCCTCATGCCCAATTAATTTTGCTGCAGGGGAAAAAAAAAAAAAAAAGACAATCTGAATGGCTGACACAGAATCAAAGTGGTTTTCTGCTCCTTCTCAGGCTCATGGAAACAAAATTGATGTAACTGTTGTTCACAAGGATTAACAGTGCATACCTTGAGAAGCAGCTAATACAGCACAACTGATCATCACTGGTCACAATCTAAGCCTAGCCAAAATTCAGCAAATTGTTCCAAATGCTTCTCAGCTTTCTTGTGAGGAAAAACTTTTGCATCATTTCAAGAGAAATTTCAGTTTTTCATTAAAAATTCTTCAACATAAATTTAAGGAGAGATTTACTTTCATCCACCTTCAGTTCCATTTGCAATACAAAGATGAAATCTTGAGAGGTGAACCTGAATGTAACCTTTTGAAATAATTTCTATAAAATAAAAAAATTAAAAAATATGCTTTTAACTACTGCGTGCAACAGCTGAGATGCTTTACTGAGGCACTAAGGAAAAAGTCAAAAGAAAGCTTGAGAAAAATGCTGACACATAATGGCCTTTAAAACAAGCACAAAAAGCTTGCACTGCACAATTAGCTGCCTCAGATTAAGAAAGCAGTGTTGGAAAGAAACTTATGGCAGAAAAAATATTCTAAGAGTATTTTAATACACTAAAATGCACACCTGCAACACAACAATACTTTGACAATGTTTAATGCTATGTAATACCACTTTAAAATGTCAAGTATTGCATCATCTCTTTTTAGAAGTAGCGCATAATTTACCAATTATATGAAGTATCTTTTGTATGTTCTCCATAGGTTTCCTGACATAATGAAACCTATGATTTCCACACCTAACCTGTAAACTATTTGGCAGTAGAGATTTGAAAAATATTCCGGTTCTTATGTCACCCATTTGTAATAACATTAGTGGTCAGTGAACAATAAAGATAGATTTGTGTATAGTATATGTCCTGGACATCAAATTCTCTAACGTCCACAAGGCCACTAAGCAGGCATTCCTGGGCTTTACCACACTCTACATGCTCTAACATGTCTGTTGTTTTTCAGGATTAATTTTTTGTCTGCCTCATCCCATATTTGGAATCGGTTGTGTTAGGGTATGTGATAAAAGCTCAGCTGCGCTCCCAGAAAGGAAGACAGAGAGTCAGTGGCAGGTGAGGGAGCCCAAATAACACCCTGCCTTGCTGCTCCCAAGCTCATCACAGGAGCCATCATCCCATCAAAGGTGTGCACACACATGAGAGCAGAGGCACAAGGGCAGGTGGAGGAACCCCTGCAACCCTGTCAGACACCCTTTCCCTCCCAGGGAAGCCTCAGCCCCATGGGCTAAGGATGAGACCCAGCACCATGGGTCAACTGGAGAGCACCTTACAGACTGGGGAGGGCATCACTGCCTTTGGGGGTGGGATGCACTGTAGGATGCAGGGAACGAGCATCTTGGCATTATCACAAGAGATTTTTAGGGGAGCAACCAAAGGTGTGGAAAAAGGAAAGATAAAGGTGATTTGGAGAGGAAGAAGCATTGGAAAACAGAGGGGTAAGGGGATTAAAGGGACCAGTCACATGCAAGCAAGGCTGGTATGTGCACTTCCCTCTCCGTGCCCTGCGCCTGCTGAGCATCATCTGTCATGTCTTCTATTAAACTCCATTTCTACCTGTTTTTTTGGGTAAGGGGTGCTCTGTTTTGTGTGTGAGTGTGAGTGTCTATATGCATGTGTATGGGGGTCTGTGGTACCAGCAGCTGGAGCGTGTGAGGGTGCGTATGGCAGTGGGTGATTGCCAGTAAACATCAAGATAGGCTAGCTGGGGAGTAGGTGAAGCCATCAGAAGCCGGGGGGTGTGTGTAACTGGGAGGGAGACAACTGGAGGAGTTGGCTACTGGAGGGACAAGAAGTCCATGACAACTGCCCAAGAGACTGTAGGATCCAGGGGTTGACTGAGACGTGTGTGTGTGTGTGTACGTGTGTGTGTGTGTGTTACTGTGCAAGGACCCAGGGCCAGCTACTGGATGGACTGTGTGTCTAAGCTCAGTTACTGGAGGGATCCAGTGTGTGTGTGTGTGTGTTGGTGTGTGGAAAGGGGTCTGTACCAGCAGCTGGAGAGTGGTTGCAGCTTCAAGGGCTTGCACACCCAACTGCCAGCATCTGGGACAGCAGGGATCTTGGGCCAGCTCTACTGAGCTGACCAAGTCTCTAAATCCAGCTACTGGCAGTTTTCACACTGTGCGTATATATATATGTATATACACATACATATGGGGGAGGGGAACACGATGCCTCCACTGGTGGTGCTTTTGTTTGTGTGAGTGCTGATTGGGTCTGTGTTGTTCTGCTCAGCCATGTGTCTACTTGTGTACGTGTCCTGTTTGTGCATGTGCTCACTGGGAATACAGGCTCAGCCTTGCTACTGGTTGGACATTGCGGCATGGAGTTGCAGCAGCCTCACCTCTACCAGGCTACCAAATTCAGCAGCCCTCTAACATCTTGTAATAATTAATGCACGCATATTTTAAATATAGCATTCTTTACTATCACAGACTACAACACAATGCAAGGCTAAACAGAAAAAAAAAAATTGTTTAACTTTGCAGGCTTCTGTTCATTGCTCTGTACCTCCTATTTTCACCAAAGCAGAAAGATTAATAATGTGACCGGGGAAGCTATTCTCATAATTCTTTTGAGTCATTCTTCGCTAAGAATTGGCAGGGAAAGAACAATGGCTAGAAAGAGACCTGGAAATAAGAAACCGTGCTCAAGGTGTATATGATGGCAAACTATATACAATGTTAAAGCTTTAACTTTAGTAAAGCAGGGGGATGCCTACAAAATATAAATTAACTAGGTTTTAGGTACAGCCAAAAATAAAAAATATGTGGAATTCAAGAATTGGGTGGCAAGTCAAGTATTATTTATTTTCCTCCCATAGGTCCAATACACCAATATAGAGGTGCACAGTCCTGACAAAAGACAAACTTTTCTTACTCATGAGATCAGTCTCCTTAAGTCATGAGAATAGCTCTTGGAGATTGGTCCCTATTTTGAAAGAAAGATGGCCATCTTCCAACAATGTCAATATATGTGAAAAAATGTTCCATAAACTAGAATATTTTTGTGTTCTTCTACCTGAAAATCAAATGCCTGGAGAATGAAAGAGGAGCATTTTGACTTATTTTACAAATAAACTCCAAAGTAATACACAATGTTGCTAAAAAGAAATGAAACAGTATTGAAAGCACCAGCTGCAAATTATGTTTGTCCTCCTCTGGGGGAATAATAAGAGGTCATATGGACAGTTGGAGACTTTTACAATTTATAGAGTAAGAAAGAGTGCTACTAAGATAACAGCAATCTGCTTCTACTAAAGGGAAAGATGATTGTGAAGTCAGAGTGATTAAAAAAACCCTGTATGCTGCATATTATTTGAAAAATTATTATAGCTCAATAGTTTAAAGATAAACCCAGTGTGCTATGCTCACCTTTCCATCACCTGTGCAAAGTCTAAGTCCTGAATTTGGACATTATACAAGATTAATTTTGTTATGACCACACTACTGCCCAATTAAGCTGTGAAAAGAATGAAACAATCACGCTTGCCAAAATCCAATAAAGTCAAGTTTTCTGCCTAGCTAACATAAACCATCACATATTCAGCACAAATAATTTATAATGAAAAAGAATCCAAAGTTTTAAACTATTGCCATCTTCATGCAGAACAGTTTACAGGCACAAAACACTCAACAGTTGATTGAATATGTTAATGTAAGATACAAAAAAAAAAAAAAAGCACTTCAATTGTAATTTCTTTTTATTAGTAATCTCCACAAAGTGGAAATTTATCTCATGTAGGGATCTTTACTTTCTATTACCCTCAAACTAAGTCAATCCTCTACAGAAAATTATGAGAGCTGGGATTTTTAAGATCCAGAAAACAGACATTATCTGCGGTATATTTGGGTTTGCTACTATATGTGGAAAGCTAGGTCATCTAAACAGTGATTAAAAATGTAATTTACCATTGAAGCTGATTCACCACATCACTGCATAAAAGTAGCATGGGTTTTTATTATGTAAAATGTGGATTAGAAATGAGTCACATTCCAAAACAGTCTACACTCACAACTTGCAACAGTAGGGACTTTGCTTCAGACCATTTCCCAAAACTGTGCTGAAGGTGTGTTGGTTTTACAGCATGGATCAGCTAATCTCTGGCTAACAATAGGGGAAAATAGAATGTAAATGCATAATTTTGCATTTTTATTAAAGCAAAATAGTGTTCATTCAGATTTATTTATATTGCTGTAGGAAAAGAGTAAGAACACACTGCAGTTATTCTAAAATTTTAAAAAAGTTAACAAAAAATGTGAAAAGCCCCTCCTATAAAAACTGCAGTAGATAATGTTAAGAGCAATACATAACAGATTATAAAGCAAGGAGATATTTTCTATCCAATGTTATTACTAATGCTGCAGTATGTACTGCCAGGATAACAACAACCTTGCCTTAGCTGAACTTTAAGAGGTAGTTTGCAAAGCAAAACATCAATCAATTCTAGACATAAAAAATAAATATCCTTAAAATTACAAAGAAGGCTTCTCGTAAAATAAATTTCAGATATATCTCATTTTAAAGGACTGAAGTGTCATAGAAATTAAGCTCTTCCATTTCCAATAAGACATGAAACCAATATTTTTCTATTCCACTTTTAATCAAAACTAGTTTTCTCTTCAATACTGGGCAGTTACTTTGTCTTTACGTCTTAGGTTATCCAGGGTCAAAGGAATATGTCTGTCTCTGACAACAGCACTCTAAATTTTGTCGTGTGAAGTCCTCCAAGATGAAGTCTTGTGGAACACAAAAGCTCTTTCTTCCTTTTGTATAATTAAAACTATTAAGATAATGACATCTGTGCTAACTCTCACTTTTGAAAACAGGTTTCATTTCAGTTCTACACCTTTCTAATACAGTGAAATCTACCTACAAGGGCCATTGTCTCCAATCACAAAGAAATTAAGTCTATAGATAAATAATTACTCACTTGTACTCTTTATGCTATATTTCCCAATTCAGTTCAAAACTGCAACTTCATGACAAAGTAATTCAGAATAAAGCTATTGCTGTGGAAAAATAGTCTTGCGTACCTGAAGAGCTTTATCAACTTCTTAAATACGTATCTCAATTAAGCCTTTTATGCAAAAGAATAAAACTAAAATGAACAGAAACATTTATAGAAGACAATGGGTTTGATGGATTAAGACCGTGGATTGTTCTGTAAAAGCATATTTTCAAGAGGTTATGTTAACCAGTGGATACTTGCAAACTCACAGACCCTACTGATTTTAGCTTACTGCTACAAAATCCAGTAATGTTAACTGTGGGTCTGTAGTGTAATATATCAAAAATGACACAAAAGCAAAAGCTAATTCGAGGCCAGGCAGAGCAAGACAAAAACAAATTCAAACTACATTTAATTTAGGTCAGTTTGGGCCATGCAATTCTAGGCTGACTCAAACCTCCAACAACTCTAACAGACATACTCTGCGTTCTGCAGCCCATGCCAACCTCATGGACAAATTGGACGAATTAAAAATGAAGTATAGCTGGGCATAGAGGAGGGATATGTACACACACCCCCACATCCACAAAAGTACATATGATTTTTCTCAGAGTGACAAAAATTACTGATAGAGCAGTGCCTTGGCCACAGTAGAGGCTACAAGGATAAGAAGAGTGACCCAACCGGAACAGCCTTTGCAAAAGCGAAGCACGGTACTTCTTTTAGGGGGTTTATTTCAGTGTCACCCAAAGAAATGACTGCCTGATAGTGGGTAGAGGGTATCCAGAAGCCTGTTGTTTAGTTTTTTGTCAGAAAGTCTGCTTCATAAGCTCCAGTGTCTGAACTAAAGACTGGTCAATGCAGGGAATTTCCTTCTCAATCACACCCATGACCTGTATGAGGCATTGCACATTTTCTGTGCTGTGTCCACCTGAAGCAGAGGGGCACAGAGAAGTGTACGATGTGCTCTCTTTACGGTTCAATAAGCTCCCCTCTCCCAGTCTGCTAATGGCAATGTTTCAATTAAATGTCTGCAGAAAGAACTTCTTGATTGAATCTAAAGGCCAGGTTTATTCACAGATAATTGAAAATGGAAAGTATTATAATTTTGCAGAATGAAAGTGTGAAGGAGTAATTAGATATGTGACCAAGGGATACTTTTACTTAATGGATTGACAGGATGTTGATATTTCTACCTACATCCAGACATAGTGAAGGTGTTCTTCTGATTTTTCATGTAATATGATATATAGCACTCAGATATGCAAAGTAGTGCTCGTTCCTGAGGAAAATAAAAGAAATCCCCCCTCTAAATCTTGAAGCTGGCTTTGATGAGACTTAAATATTCAAAATTGCATCCAGAATTTAAAAGGAAAACACAGTAAAAACAATGACATTTTAACTCCAAAATCACTTTGTACTGTTTTGTAAAGATGTTCCTTTCTAAAACAGTACATTTTAAAAGATCTGAAATATACTGATTTTTGGGTAGAAAAACAATGGGTATGAAACAGAGGCAAAATCAACTAGATTAATAAGATCCATTCTGTAGTTTTGCTTTGGGTTTTTGACAGCAGCAACATATTTTTCTTCTATCCATCATACTAAAATCCATTTAAGTCACCACATGGCAGGATGAAGATTTTTCTATTTTTACATGTTTAAGGGGAATTGTTATATGCTAGTTCATTATTCTTGTGTTATGTAGCACCCTTTTCACTAATGATCTCAAAATACTTTATAAACAGGACTTAAATCAATCTTGTCAATACTGCTATTATAAAAGAAAAATCTCTTATCCCACTGCAGAAACAATGAAATACAGAACACAGCAGTGACTGCCAGGGCAAACAACATTGCTGTGATACAATTCAAGGGCCAAAACAGAGAAGTCAAACCAATTCAGCTTTTAAAAACTAGCGCAGAGCTCTACCAGATTTAGCTTTTCCATTGTAATCCACATGAATTGACAGACAGAAAGGTGACTATATACAACAACCAAACAAAACTGGTGTTTAACAATCTGGAAAAGAGTCATTTGAGATAATAAAATGTGCAAGCTGACTTTCAAGACTATGATCAAACTAATTAATAAAGAAGCAAAAAATTTATTCTGAAGAGAAGTCAATGGAAAAATATGTACTGCTATGTCAATTTTTATATATTTTAATACGCTCATTAATAAAAAAACAACTCCAACAGCTCCCGGTTTTGTGAAAATTCAGATCCTACCCTTTTAGACAATTTCTTTTTACTCTTCTATTACCATTCTCTTCAAATATTTGTTCATCATATAGATGACATTTCATATTCATGACCTAATGCCATATGACTTATGCTTTTAACAGAAATATATAAGGCCACCTCCCTCCTCCAATTTACTTATTTACATCTAGGCTGCACCTACATTCCTATTATCCAATAAAAGCCTTTAGAGTACTGACTGTCTCTCAGAAATCTGCAAATTTTCCCCATTCTTTTCACAGTCAGAACTGGAAGATTTTCTTCTTCTTCTTTCTTCTCCTATAGTGGAAGGTGTCCCTGCCCATGGCAGGGGGGTTGGAACTAGATGATCTTTGAGGTGCCTTCCAACCCAAACCATTCTATGATTCTATGATTCCATGATTCTATGATTTGTTTTCTTTGCAGCATTTGTTTAAGCCTTTGGTTACCTCCTTCTAATGTGCTAAATCCAGGTTGCACTGGCTGACTGGGATAAGAGAGGAAAGCTGAAAATTTTCCTAACCTCCCCATTTTGGCATCATGATGGTCCCCACACGTTCCTGTGCAGGAGCTGTCACAGAGCAACTGCCATGCTCGAGAAAGGGTCTGAGCTCCCAGTGTCCCTAAGCAGGGATGCACCAGAACAGCCACACAGCCATCTGCATGGCCATGCTCAGGCATGTGCAAAGCAATCCAAAGATTTGATTACAGCTCACAAAAACATAACCTAAGTAGTCCGCGAATCACTTCTTTAGGAAACAACTTGAAGGTATCTGCACAGAACTCAGCATAAGCACCACAATTAGCAAAGCAAGCCAGTAACAAAACAACAATAACAATAAATAGTAATAATAATAATAATAATTTGGAAGAACAAAAGGAGACTGAAGAGATGCAAGGAATTCATTGGGACCAAAAGGAGAATAAAGTACATATTCCCTTAGACCTTATCACTGTGACAAGTCAGGAGGAGGAAGGGAACAACCACAGTACCTGACTGAACTTATATTAATGTTTAGGTCAGATGAAAGGACAATGAAATTCCCTCATAAAATAAAAAGGTGGGTTCACATCGATTTCTGAAGGTGATGCGGCAAAGCCAGCCTTATAGCTACTTTTACCTGAAGTATACAGCATTTTGGAAACTAAAAAAGAAATAAATAAGGCTTATTCTGTGCAACAGAGAAATTGAGATGATTCATATGTTATTAAATTAATGCTTCTCATTATACAAAAAGATCTAAAATTTACAGCCAAAGAATAGAGAACAAACAAACTCCCACAAATGTTTAATTGTGCTTAAAATGCCACAGAATAATTCGTTTTGTACCATTGAAGTTTCCTATCAAATTTATTCCCACGCCCAAAGCTTGGCAAGCCCAAGTTTTCAAGCCACTGAACCTAGAAACAAAGCTAATTAACTGTTTCTTCTGTTATTCGCTGCAGGCCCAAATTATAACGAATAACATACAGTATAATAGAATAAGGCCTTTTTTAATCTCATTTAAGAAAAACACACTGATGAAAAACAGTCCCTCACAGGATGATTTTTTTTTCCAAACTATTGAGTTGAAAGGTTTTAAGAATGTCAACAGTACCAAAAGGTTTAATTACATGAATTTAAATCATTAGAATGTTAATGAGACAAATCACTCCGTTTACCAGTTGTATACCAACTGTAAAAAGGAAATTTCTCTCTGGTGGACCAGTGGAAACATTACATTTGAAAATGCATTCTGAACGCTAATCATTGCTGTGAGGTCCCCTCCCCCTGAAAACACTCAGAAATTTTTGGAGGAAGATGGCAGAGAGGATGAGCAGAGCTGTTATTGAAATGGAAATGCTTTGGAGGTACATTGCGTAAAACATACCAATGAGACAGGTTTGTCATGCTGCTGAGCCAACCGCTAAATGAAATCATGATAAGTCTCCATCTGGTATGAACAACACTAAAAATAGCCTGACCTTATTTAGGGATCTATCAGGCTATCAGCTGTGGCTAGTAACGTCAGAAAAAAGGAAGACCGTCTTGATTCACCAAAATTTGCCAATTTATGCTTATTCCAGTGTTTAAAATTTGAAAATAATTTCAACATGGCATAAAATGAATTAATTAACTTTGTTATAGTAAATAGAATGAAAATTATAGTTATCTAAGAAAAAAATATTTTTATTAAAACAATATTGTGGGGTTTTTTTAAGCAGCATTTTTTGCAAAAACATGAGTGGATAGCATTAATTAGTTGTCATGAAAAGCATCTTAATAAACCCAACAGTGAGAAATCAAAACCTAATATATCAAAAAATAGTCATGAGATGTATCGCTTGTGTATATAACCACTTGCCTTTTAATTTTATTTAACAAGTTAATTTAGAAATGAAACTCAGATTTGTGGAACACACATTCAGATGAAAGAATTAAAGGACAAGTATCTAAGACTAGAGAAAAACAGGATATGAGAAAAAGAATGTGATCATAGGAACTATGGTCCCATTGCTAAGATCTAAGAATTTCTGCCTGTTCCTCCCATAGGAGGCTTCCCAGACTCCAAATATGCTTTGAGGCTTGACAACATGAGCTGAATAGCAGGGATCTAAGAAAGATCTAGCCCTGAAGATTGGCACTTCTGGGTGTTTTAGACACACCACAGTAGTGAGAGGGGATTGGCTGCTCTATGCCCACGTACATCATGGCTGCTTTCAGCTTTGGACAGAAAATATCGTAACTGAACTTGGCTTCTCTGATCCATAAAATAATTTGTCCCTATAGTTTTTGAAGTTTTTTTGTGGTAACTAAAAAAGAATGATACCTTTCAGAGGCTTTAATAATCATAAGTATTCTTAAACATTAACCAGAGATGTCCCTAGGCATTTACAGCCTTCCTCTGGGCATGTCTGGAAGTCCTGACAGGGCTGAAAAGGCAGGTGCTTGACTCATGTTCATGTTTCAAAATAGTAATTCAATCTAGCTTCTGTTATCTCTCTGAACTGACCTGTCTGAAAAAAAAAAAAATAAAAAAATTAGGGCATATCTGCTAAATTATATTTCTTGTACTATAAATAATATGATGATGGCCACATTATCATACACTTAGCTCATCCAGTTTGGGAAGATTTTCCTCTGCTTTTTAAAATATTTAAGCAAGAGACAAAGCCCCACTAACACCCCACGGTGTTAGAAGCTGGGTTTTAGGCCCCACACGGAATTACAGGCTGTACTGGGTCTGGCTGGGATGGAGTTCACTTTCTTCACAGTAGCCCACATGACACTATGCTTTGCTTTGTGGCTGAAACAACATTGGTAACACACCAATGTTTTGGCTATTGCTGAACAGAGCTTGCACAGCATCAAGGCTTCCTCTCTTTCTCATTTTGTCCTTCACCCCCCCGACAGCAAGATGGCTGGGCGTGGGTAAAGGGTTGGGAGGCGACCAAGAGAGGACAGATGACCCCAACTGACCAAAGGGATATTCCATACCATGTGATGTCGTGCTCAGCAGTAAAAGCACAGGGAAAGGAGGAGGAAGGGTGGATGTTCACGGTGATGGCATTTGTCTTCCCAAGTAACTGCTATGTGTTGAAGCCTTGCTTTCCAGGAAATGGCTAAACATATGCTTGCTGATGTTAAGCAGTAAATTAATTCCTTATTTTGCTTTTCCTGCACACGCAGCTTTTGCTTTTCCTATTAAACTGTTGTTATCTCAATATACAACTTTTCTTGCCTTCCTTCTATTTTCTCCCTGCCCCACAGGAGAGGGGAGTGAGAAGAGTGTCTGGCCATTGTCCAGAGTCAACCCACTACATATTGTCCAAAAACCTGTTTTTGAAAAGTTCACTGAGCCAGGAGGGGATGCACACACAGGCAAACATCTGTATGGCCCAGTAACTACAGCACCTTTCTAGCAGGTGAAATGAAACCAAAACTGAAACCAAACCAAACCAAACTGAACTAGGCCTGGGAGCAGGAAGGAAAACACAGGTCTCCCAGCCCAACTCTCCCAAATATTAGGTTGGAGGAAGATATCATTTGTCCACATGTTTTTCTGTCTGTCTCATTTTGGAGAATGTTCAAGCATTTTGTTCAAGCAACAAAACCTGATCAGAACAAAATGCCTATTTGTAAAGCAAAGTCCCCATGTCCTATGGGGCACTATGTTGGCCTGGGCTCAATAGATACGTTTCACTTTGACATTTCTTATTGGCTAGTCTAAATAAGTCCCTCTTTGGTAGCTCTGCTGTGTCCCATATCTAAGGGACATAACTCTTCCAGGTAAGAGCAAGGTGACTAATTCAGAATTATCTATTTTTACAACAAGCACCTTCTGTTTATTTATCTAGTTCACATCATGTGTTGGAGACAGAAACAGCCCACAGGCACTTTTCAGTCTACTGTCAATATTTCTCTTGAATGTGTTTGGTCATTTGTCCTTTTTTTTTTTTTTTAAGGGAAAGGAACACTAGTATAAAAATGGTATAAAAGTATGTAAGTATTGATAGACTGTGTTATGGGAATAAATCATATTGATGGAACATCTTGTCACTAGTGTAATTGCATCTGTATTTAGGAATTCTAACACCGTAGCTGCAGAGTATCCTGGGCACAGGTCCAATGCTGGAAATGAGAACTGGGGCTCACAATGTCCTTTTTGGTAGACGTAGAGTACACTAACTGAAAAATGTCTCATTAAAACAGAAGAAAAGCCAGACCTATTGAAAGTGAGACCAGAGCAGGTGGTTCTGATGTTGGGAAGGAAAACTGAGACTTAGAAGTGATAGGAAGCCTTTTAAGAAAGCTGAATGCAAATAAACAGAGAAATTTTATTTAACTTTTCCACCCTTCCCAATGTTTGAAATTCCCAACAAGGGATTTAGTTCTTTTCTGCTTTACAGCAGCATCATTCTTCTAAATTGCTCTTGGCTGTGATCTTTGCATGTGTTCTGCACAATAATTTCTAAGTTTTATGAATTGTCAGAAACAAACAAGCTGGCCAGGACAATCTCTATTAAACTTCCTCATCAATAGTCTTCTAAAAGACAGAACCCAGCAATATGATTGGTGTAGGTGGATAAATAATTAGGCTTATGCATTGGTATCATAAGAAACAGATGTGGACAAAACACGACAGATGAGAGACATTAATTAGGAGCTTTACAAAGATAACTAAGAGTATGCAGGGAGAAAGATTAGATACTGGCTGGATAGCTTGGTTCTACTTGCTTTCTTTGCCTCCAATTATTTGAGCGTGTTACTCTCTTTACATATTCACCTTGTCTTTACGTTCTTTATCTTTAAGTATAGTTGCTTTTACACTATAAAATGACAATGATATCAAATGTTGTAGAAAAGCAGATTTTCTTAACTCATAAAATCATGGATTTATTTTAGGGTAAAATTGTTTTTTCTAGAAGTCATAAAAAATAGACATTAATAAGAAAACATGAAGTCATCTAGTTTGTGCTGGCATTTATCATGAATAGCTTTCATCTACAAAAGGAATATAGACAGAGCTGTTGCACCATTTTACAATTACAGTGTTAATCTAGATATCTTCTTAACAAGCTAGGAGAGTCCATACTGCTCTAAAGGGAAATATTCATACTTTATGTTACGGATAAGGAGGAAAGGCTTAATGAAATCACAGGGTTTTTTTCAAATAAAGGTTAGTTTTAGTAAGTTACAATTTATGTTTTGAACTCTAAACTACAAATCATGTGTATATAATACACTACACCTGAGTGCAATTATCATTCCTGATTTCTTCTTCTAGAAAAGAATTAACAGTGCAACTGTAAAAGGCATGATTAATTCTAAGATTTGTTTATAACTTCTATGCAATACTGAAAAGAATTTCTGTGGGAAAATAAAAAAGTTCTATATATTATTAAAAAAAAAATAATACTTACATAAGGGATTGTGTCCAAGGTGTCTGTGTTGACAATTATAGGGGCAGGGCTTGCCTGAAAGGGCAAAAAAAAAAAGAGAAAAGATATTTAAAAATCTGAAATTCATTACTATTGAAATGTCCATAATGATACATTAAATTAAAAGTCTAAAAGCCTATAGTTGCAATTAAAAGTCTGAAAGCCTATCCTCCCATTGAATTCACATCATACGACAATACATAACTTTGGATACTGTTCAATCAATTAAGGATGAAGGAAATAGATTCTCAGCCTCCAAATCATAGCTCATCATGGTCCTTCTTTTCAATTTCATTAGGCTTTGGATCACATCCTGAATATATTATAACTAGTCATTCATTTATTAGTAGAAATATAGAAATGTGATGGCTTCAATTTACAATTAGGGGACCTTGGGGGTGAGGGTTTCAGCTTCCTTTACCTTACAAGTCCACTTTTTTGTATTTGAGCAAAACCAAGATGATCAGCTGATCTTTACAGAGGATAAACCTCAACATTTTATGTTTATACTACTAATCCGTATGTAGTATTTGTATATGCATGCATACTATGATATTTATAGCAAAGCTATATATTCTGCATGGCTCATATGCACTCAGTTGATGTTCAGTTTGAAATATAGACCCAGTTTAAAAAGATTTGTGAATCTGTAAACCTGCCCAATCTGATCTTTAGCTTATTGATGAAACCCATATCCAGGCTAGTTTCCAGCCACCTGAAATGCCCTAACCTCTTCCTCTTCCCACGCTGGGGTTCAGCAGTGGTGACCCAAGGCTGAGCTCTGATTTGACCCAACTGTGTAATCTTGGCTCACACTCTGGAGAAAACTACAGAGCTGTGAGAAAGCGTAGAGTAGAGTCTCGCACTGTAAGTAAAATGTCAGAGGCAGGGCTGCTGAGATGGGATTGTTAATAGCTCAAGGACTCTGGAGGAGAAGGATCAACATGTAGTCAGTGTAGAACAAAAAGTAATGGAGGGCACCGCTTTTCTGCCTGACTGATGCCTGCTTGGTCAGCAAAGGATCTTCAGGTGTTGTATTGGGCTGATGACTATGCTAATGCTTAGCACAGTAGCTAATTAGTTGTATTTATCTACATTGTATATTAGCCAAAGAATGCCTGTCTGTACTTTACACTTGTACAGACTGCAGGGTCTCTTTGTGCACGGTAGGCATGATTACAGCACTACTGGAAACACTGATCACATTTCTGTTGTCAAATATTCACTGCAGGATTTCAAAACCTCAATTACATAACCCAAATTAAGAATGTAACATTAGTGTAGCAATTCAAATACTTTGAGAATATCACAGTTTCTTTCTAATTTTGGTGTAGTTATTGTAAGATAATTCTGTGTTCAGAGAAATCATATGCTACTATACAACAGGTACTGACGATTAATGCTGTTATGTCTATACAACTCTGTAACCTGTGAATAAAAACAAAAAATGAAATGCATACAATTTGGTGGGTATACATTTCATGACATGCATCAGTTGTCATAGTAAGTACAGTTTAATATTAAAATCCATAGTATCTGAAAAGATATTATACACCCATACCACTTTATTCCCATTGTGCCCTATACCACTGGACACTTTGGAGTGATATATAAAAGCTGAAGGCCATTTGATTATAATACTTTTAGCTTCAGGCATATGGAATGATTTATAACTGTATTATCACTGAAGGTTAAACAGAGGATTTCCTTTTTTGAATCATAGGTTTTACTTACATGAATACTTAGCTCAATGCACTTAAAGATTGCTACCTTTGCTACAGGAAGAAAAAGATTCTTTTTTACAGTATTCTGTTGTCTCTACCAAACTTTGCCTTTCATTGATTTTATCTTTTTATTTTTACATAGAGTGAGAAGGTCTAGTACCAAATACAAAGAAAGTTTGCAATCTTCAGAGTGAAAGCATCTTTCCACTGCTTGACACAATATCTATTACAACAACCAACACCATTCAGAAGTAATTTTCCAAAGCGTTCTCATACTATCACCAATCGCTTCTAACTCATTGAGAAACAAAGCCTTATACCAGTATCATATTTTCCTGAAGTAAAGCTAAAGAGATTTCTCAATTAGAAACCAGTAATTGTGGGAAAATTATAAAGAATAATATTTAGGAGACTTGGAATTTCCTTTGAAAACTCCTTTACTTCCTCTTATAAGCACAAGCATGTCCTTCACACTATCAGTTGCAGTTGATTTCAGAAAGACTTTCACAGCCTTGCTGGACCTCTGTTTCAATGCTAAACCACTCTCACTGAGAAAAGTTTTCTCTTATATCTGACCAGAATTTCCCTTGATGCAACTTGTGCCTGTTGTCTCATACTTCTGTGCATCTCTGAGAGGAGTTTGGCTTTGTCTTCTCTCTAACCATCCCTTAGATGGTTGAAGACAGCAATTAGATTCTTCCCACAGCCTCTTCTTCTGCAGGCTGAACAAACCGAGCTCTCTCTTTTCTTGTATGTTCTGTGCACCAGACCTAGTCACTGCTGTGTGCGCCACCATCTTGGTTATCCTCCACCCAACACGCTTTGGCATATTGGGGAACCCAGAACTGGACACAGTACTCCTGATGCAGCCTCACATGTGATGAGATGTCCCTCAAACTGCTGCCTAGGCTGTTTCTTGTGCAGCCCGGTTTGCTATTAGCCTTCACCACTGCAAGGGCACATGGCTGAGGCATGTGCAACTTGTTCTCCACTCCGTGGAGCTGCTGCCTAGTCGGACTGTGCCTGGCTCTGACTGCCGCATCTTTTATTCTTTCCAGCTGCAGTAACTCCTGCCTGTTGTCACTGAACCTCATGAGGTTCCTTTCAGCCCATTTCTCATGCCTGTTGAGATCCTTCTGGATGACAACTGTTCAATGTATCACCTGCTCTGCCCAGTCAGTTATCTAAAATCTTGCTGACAGTGCACTTCATCTAATCATTTTGGTTAGTAATGAAGATCTTAAACAGCATTAGCACCAGTATGAACTCCGTAAAAACATCACAAATAACTTGGCATCAGTTACTGGACTTTGAATTTCTGAACACTACCCTTCAGGTCTGGTGGTCTAGCCAGTGTCCTGCCATCCTCTAGTACTTCCATCCATTCACTCTCTCTCATTTGGCTACAAGACTGAGAATTTGTGCTGAAAGCCTTGCTTTTTAGGCAACTGACACCTACTGATTTCCCCTCATCCACAGAGCTAGTCATCTCATCACAGAAAGCTGTCAGGTTGGCAAGGCAAAATTTACCCTTCGTAAATTGATCTGCCTCTTTATAATCACCTCCCTCTGTCCTTCAGGAGCTTTGACAAGGCTTCCCAGAGGCACGCACCAGGATGTTTCCATTTGTTAGCTTCCTACCTAATCCTGACCCCCAGGTTCTCACTTGCCTATCACCCCTTTTCCACAGCAAAAGTCTGAGCATTTAAGCTGCTCCCTTGAATAGTGTGATCCTTCCCCATGTAGCCTTCCTACAGAGCCTGTAAAGAATTGGCTTTCAAGCAAGAATATCTTTCAGGATTCATTTGAACACAGTGCTTACTGTATTCTTTACTGATTGGAAGAGCTGAACTTCAACTATCGAACTGATGATTCTATGCTACTGAGGTATTCATCCTGATCAGACAGATGGGCATGAGAAAATTCACAGAGCAATAGTTTCAGAGGGATATAGTGACTATAACCATTCACTCACAACTAATATCATCAGTGCATTTTCCTTTTCCATTCCTCCTTTACCTATCTGTGCAGGTGTATGTGTGCATGCATGTGTGGGACAGTGAGTCTGTGTGGTGATTTGGGGTTTTACGTTTTGCTTCAGTCTTTCTAACATATGGTAATTTGAAGAACACTGACATTCTGAGCTACAACGTTGCATTGAAGTGCAGGAAATGGAACTGATTTTATTAGTTGTGTCCTGTTTGTAGTTCATGCTTTAAAGAAAAGTAGGAGGCTTTAATCATGCAGAGTTGAGAAGGCAGTTTGTAACCACTGGAGAGAGTCCTAAATGTAGTGCTAGCCATGGAGTACACAATAGCATCAAAATAGTCCTATAATCACAGTGAAGTTACTCAAGGGATTGGTCAAGAGAAGATCAGTAGCAACAGGGAGTCAGAAGGATTTTACCTTCCAGGATGATGTGTCTATATCTATTCTGACTTAACACATCACATGCATTGATTCACCAAATTCTCAGAAAAGATACCGAGATATCTGTGCACTTAGAGAGAACACTGACAAGTCTATCATAGCAGTTCATCAGCTCATCAAGAATACTTCCAATTGTGCATAAATTAACAAATGCATGCAAAACAATTTCTAGATTCTCTTGAGAATCTCTGCCTACTGTGTCTTTGAGACATCACTGCCTCTTATGTGTCACAATCTATATACCCACACAGGTATAAACTATCTAAGTTTGAGACTGGGTGAGAAGAAGAAATGGCTTTCTGGAAGACAAAGATAATGACTTTATTCCTAGCTCTGCCCTTTGACTTGTTCCACAGTCTTAAAGAAGATATTTAATTACTCTTTACCTAACTTTTCCCAGCTATAAAAAACTCTAGCAAAAGCAGTTTAATTTGGTCAAATTTTTAAGAGAGATGTTGCTTGGCAAGAACTAAATAATCTACCTATATGTAGGGGATTTTAAAATTTTAGATGTCTAATTGTCCAACTTCCAGGATAAATTCAAATCAGTAGTAATTAGTTCACGAAACAGGCAGCCCTCTTTTAAGTCAGGTAGCATGCAGAGGGCTCCTACACTTTACCATCAGATTTCAAAGATGGGAAGAGGCCTTAGTGAACATATTCACAATTCTGCAGCTGCAAAATAAATCCAAAGCAATCACCAAAAGAGGGAGATTTACTGAGTGCAGTGAATCGAGAGATCCTGTTTTCCCCATTCCTCATGCACTTTCCTTTCAGCCCTAATCCTTACCTATACATTAAATATTATATTATGCTGACAATGTACCGTGTGGGCTGTCAGCCTTGTAACTCCTGCTCCCTGCACAGACCTTTTTCCTGCCCTTGACTAGAAGCAGTGCTTTCAGCTGAGCCATCTCTGTGCTTTGAAGAAAAGGCATCACACTGACAGCTGCGGTGACAGATTGGCATAGCTGGGACAAAACTTGAATAGCTTTGGGGAAGAAAAAAAAAAAAAGAGGAAGATTGTTTTTTCTCTTTTTAAAGGACTTGAGCACAACAGACTTTGCTTCCACAAATATATATGAGGTTGTTCTGCTCACAGCGAGTCAGACAGTCTAGTTGCTTTTCCACCAAAAGCACAACTTAAAAGCAAGATTACAGTGAAAGTCAGTAGAAAGAGGACAAAAAGGCACACAGTCTAGTTCATGAACATTTACTTTGCTACCAAATGCTCTACAAGTGTATGGCATGACTCATACCTCTCAGACAAGATGAACTTTCCCTCTACCACGAGTGCTAGCATTATCCTGGTTGACCGGTTTTACTTACAGCATTCACCATTTTATAGACTATCCATACTATATTGACTATCATTCTTTTTGGAACATTCCTAACTCCTTGTTTTAACCGTGCAGTGCTGTATTCAACATCAGACCATGAAACTATTTGCACAGGTATGTGGTAACTATTTTATAAATAATGAGCACAGCACATTATTTCTTAACCAAAAAACACTAAAACAAGTATGTGATCATTTTGAATATATCCACATATACTTATTCCCAGCTGCAATCTTAATTTGACTCAGAACTCTCAATTGCCTGTTTTCCTGTTAAGGAATCACCATCATTATTTACATTATTACATTTAAGTAAATTCAAAATAAAGAGATGGTGAATTTAGAGTAATACAACAGTGTATGTATTACCATTTAAAATGTAAGTTGAGTTGTCAGTGGCTTATTACCATCTTTTGCAGACACCTGACTCTGTGAACTGTACGTCAGATTTAAAGGCTCATCTTTCCAGGTAGCCAGTTCTAAATTCTAAAACACCCTCTGGAATATTCAGCTGCAGTTTCATTTCATTTCAAAATGTTAGAATTTTGTGGCTCAATAATACGAAGCAGCCCCTATATTTGTACACGATAAGGCATGCTGCATCTCTCAGATATAACGCGTCAGACAGTTTGAGGCCTTGAGAAGGTAATGTCAAATTAGTTCAAATTCATTTCATATTTTCAAAATTTTCCTTTCACAACTGCAAGAAATAGATTTACATCGACACACAAAGGCAGGGAAGAGTAAATGATAATTTAGATGTCAAAACAGTAATTCTCTGGCATGCTATGAGGCCTCAAGATCACAGAACACACAGAACCTTTGTTGTATTTACCACTGAATTACGAACTGTAAGACTAAAAAGGAGAAAAAGTCATTTGCTTGTTATTAAATAGAAGATAAAAAAGATAGGGAGCCTCTTTGAACATCTAAAGAATGACTTTTCAGCAGACAGTCCTACCTCTACTTAGAGACATAAAACAGAAGTCAAAAGCAGCTTTACTTGCAGGCTGCAGCTGTCAAGAATAGAAGAAAATTGCCTCAAGAAATCCTCGAGACCTTTCCCTAAATACATAATGCAACCTCATATAAAGCCATTTAATTTAAAGGTAAATAGCACCTTTCAAAGAAGGTGGCCTTATTTTGGGGTTTGGGGTTTTGTATTGGTTTTTACTTAATCTGTAGGAATCACTTCCTATTTAATTATTAGCTGTGGCATTATTTAAACAAAAAAGAATTTAGGCCGAAGGAAAACCTAACATTTCTGTGTGGATCCACAGGCTGCCAGAAGGAATGACAAGAAAGCGCCTACTTCACAGTTGATGAAGTTTCACCTGTGCTGATGCTGCCTGTTAGCAGTTTGAATTAGCAAAGATTAACATAACAGTAACTTTTTGCCCAATATCAGATCCAGTGAAGGACACAGAAATGTCAGTGGGAAAAGCTCTATAGAGAATGAGGGATAATTATGGTACATCTTAATTTCCAGTGAAGATATTATTCAACTAAATGTTATTGCCCATTAAATTTTGAGGTGATAACCTTCCTATCACTAGACAGGGTGGATCCATCTGTCTCATTCTAGGATGCAAAATGCCACACTAAGACTTACACCGAGGTCCCATTATCACATCTCTACTGACTCACAAAGAAGAATGATGCAAAGTGTCTTATACCAGTGCTCTAGCCTTCAACAGAAATTTAGGCCTAAATCCTGTATTTAGAAATACTACTTCAGCACAAGTTCATGGCCTTCTGAAAGTGAATGGGCCATAAACATTCATTTACTATCTACATCTTTGATATGATCTCTGATGTGATCTCCACTGTACTTCAGAACTTTTCCCAAATTCCTTGTTAAATCACATCGCTTAAGAAAATAACAGATTTAACCAATCCAGGCAATGCCAGTTTCTGGTATGTTCTTAAATCTGGATGTGGAAACTTGAGAATCGAGAACAAAAATAGAAATACATTCCATATGGTCTTTTTATAAGTGTATTATCATCAAAACTCTGACATCTGATATGTATACATTTCTTTCAGATTTTATATCATTCATAACAATATTATTAACAAAATGAAACATTTGAGAAACCTGCCTTGAGATTATAATCAATATTAGTGGAAAAATACACTGCAAAAATAAAGTGTTATGGAGTGTTGCTACTGAAAACCTAAGAGCTAAGCTAACTTACTTTATACTATGAAATTATCAAAACAGGTTACATCTTCCATTTTAAATGTCTTAATGCCATTCTGCTACATCCATCAGATCTAAAAATTTATGGGGGAAACTCCCTGCATAGCTGAAGTTAATGGTGAAACATTGATCTGCTTCAATGGAGTCAAATTTTTCGCTAATATGTTTCTACTCAATATTAGTTTTGTTTTTCTCCTGGCAGAATTTATAGAGTACACATGCATTTAGCAAGAAGGTTCATAAAAGCAAGATAACTTCAGTGCAGGTTTTCGGATCCAGGGAGAATTTTTTCTGTGCTTTTTTTTTTTTTTTTTTTTGGGGGGTGGTGGTGGTGTATGTACAAGTTGGTTATTCTTTTATATTTAATATCTATTATAAGCACTACTCCGACATACAAATATGAGGAAAAAAATTAGGACCAATTAAACATATTAATATTCTTCAGATTGTTTTGTGTCTTGTTTTTTTAAGCACATTAAATAAATATCCAGAAATTAAAAATCCAGAAAAAAAGATAGTAATAACAAATGCTTATGATATTCACTGACTTGTTAATAACAGCAAACTGTACCATTGATTTAAGCATTCCCATTTTTTATCTCAAATATTAATGATTTAACTTTTCTACAGTTTACCTAAACATTAGCTTTATTATCCTTGAATCGGTCCAGATTTTATATAAAAGAGTGTGAACCTCAAGAAAAGCTGCACAATGAGACAGGAAAGTAATCTCGAAAACCTGTCAAGATCTTTAAACTGAAAAATATATTAATTTATTGCACTAGTCAGGAGTGTAGGCTCCTTCATACATTTGTATAAAAATATTTTTTCTCTCCGGCTGGGTTTTATACTTCTACAGAAACAATCAAGACTAAGTGACAAGTGTGTGTGTACACATGTATATACAGACATGTATATGCATACAAACATGCACAAACACATGTGTACACATGCACTCAAACACACTCTAAGACAGAAGCATGCACCCAGCGTTCAGGCATCCTCTTTGACCCAACTGCATACTACAGTGCATGATTCAGCCTTGATGTGCACAAAGATAAACTTCTAGAGAGAGGAAAACAAAACCAAACCAAAACCACAGCCATTCTATCCCCCCTTTCTCTTCAAAAGTGAAGGCTGCATTGCCCATGGTGTGCCTATTTACTTTTACAATCATGGTACACCAAGCTTACAAAGCAGTTATCCCATATCTTATTCTGTTACCTTTATACAGCCTGAAGCACCTCCAAGTTGAGTGTAACATTTATTCCTGCATGGAGACTTTTATAACCAGCCTCAAAACACAGACACAAATGGACTAAAAATTACAATGCAGA
>VXBL01000961.1:308733-345489 GCA_013400195.1 Aramus guarauna | reverse complement strand
CCACCTCTCAAACCTGTCAAGGTCCCTCTGGACAGATCCCTTCCCTCCAGCCTGTCGACTGCACCACACAGCTTCGGATTGTTGGCAGACTTGCTGAGGGTGCACTCAATCTCACTGTCCATGTCACTGACAAAGATGTTAAACAGTGCTGGTCTCAATACTGACCCCTGAGGAACGCCACTTGTCACTGGTCTCTACTTAGACATCTAGGCCTTGACCTCAACTCTTTGAGTGTGATCATCCAGCCACTTTCTTATCCACTGAGTGGCCCATCCATCAAATCAATCTCCAATTTAGAGACAAGGGTGTCATGCAGGAAAGTGTCAAATGCTTTGCACAAGTCCAGGTAGATGCTCTTCCCTTATCCACCAATGCTGTAAGCCACCAAATTTCTTAGGCATGATTTGCCCTTAGTGAAGCCATGTTGGCTGTCACCGATCACCTCCTTACTTTCCATGTACCTGAGCATAGTTTCCAGGAGGATCTGCTCCATGATCTTTCCAGGCACAGAGGTGAGACTGACCGGCCTGTAGTTCCTAGGTCTTCTTTTTTTCCCTTTTTAAAAATGGGGGTTATGATGAGGAAAGGGAGATTGAGAGCTGCTTCTCCCCTCTATCCCTGCACCTATTATTGCTTTGATTAATGAGAAAATTCTACACTGCAAAATGCTGCAAAAATGCTTCAGCATTAGCTGAAATGCGATATCTCTGCAAAGCATATTTCAGAAAATATCTTATTTGACCAAATGAACATGTTCATTTAGTGGAAATTCTGAAATATGTGAACTGTATATAACAAGGAGCAGGTAACTTTGCCATTCCTTTAAAACCCCTTCCATAAGCATTCAGTGCATTATTTAGTATAATGGCTTGGGCAGACCTTTTGTTTCGCCCCATACAGTTGTTTGTATCATCTTACATGATCAGTACCATTTGCTTCTCAGAAAAGTGGAAGACTTAAAAGTGGGAGCATAAATAATTAGCCAATTCTTCATCAGTTTGAATAGCTAACGATTAAACCATTATCTTTTAGGACATAAAATGGATCTCTCATTGTGAAAATGGTTACAGCTAGTTTGTTACATTTCTTAAAGAGCTTATAAAATAAAGTTTAATTTACAGAGTACCTTGTCCTGTAAATTTGAGAGATCCAAACAGACCATGACAGACAGCTGAGCCCATTAGCCATGATGGTGACACCTCTGTGAAAGCATTTAATAAAGGAGAGAAAATTCTGAGAAGGAGAGAACGTGGGAAGAACAGGACCCGAGAAGGAGGAGGTACTGCATGGCAGAGAAGGCACATCCTCAGAGAGATTGGTAGTCAATGGAGAAGCCCATGCTGAAGCAGGTGCTTCCTCAGAGGGACTGCAGCCATGGAGGACCTACACTAGTGAGGGGGAAATGAGTAAGAAGGAAGGAGCAGTGGAACAAAAGCATGAGAAGGAAGGAGCGGCGGAGAGAAACTGCCATGTTGTGACCCCAACCTCCTCTGCCACCTGTCACCTCACCAAACAGATTGTTACCTGCAGCGATAACAAGGGGGGGAGAGAGATGTCTGGAGAGAAGCTGAGCCTGGGAAAGTGGGAGAAATTTTTTCCCTAACTCAGTTTTACCCAACTCAGTAATTAAATGTTTACCTTAATTGGCAATAAATTAAGTAAAATTCCCCAAGTTGAGTCTGTTTTGCCTGTGACAGTAATTGGTAAGCCACTTCCCTATTTTTATTTCAGTTCATGAGCTTTCTCACTCCTCTTCTTCCTATTTTCCCCCCTGCCCTGCTGCAGGAGCAGTGAGTGCGCGGTTGAGCGAGCGGTTGTGTGGGTGCATGGCTGCCAGCTGGGGCCAACTCACCGCAACTTGATCTACCATACGTCCAATTAAAGCACATTTCAGGAGACTTTCCATCATATTTAAAAAAATGATCTTATAGAATACCTAAAGCTTTTCCAGTATCTCAGATAAAACCACTACAGACATGTAATACCTCAGGTGAAGACAGTGATGACAAAACATGAATAAAGAACTCATGAATAACACAGCTGATGCAACTACATCAAATAAAAGCTCATACAGTCTATATACATCAAGGAACAATTGTCTCAGGTACCCCCTTATGTTTTATAGGAAAAATGTCATTCCAGGTTCCTGTATGCCTTATATGTGTAATGCCATTTATAATGCATATCTCTTTCTATGAAAACAAGCACTGCTATCAATCAAGCTAATATTAAATAATTAAACAAGTAAGATTTCTTTTTAGAATTTGATATAACAGATCAACTAGGAATACCCCACTTTGTCTCCAGTGGAGAATTTTAGAAATTACTTAACTGTACCTCACTCTTTTACATCTCTCCAACTAGATTACTGCCTTCCTATGAAACATTAAAATGTTTAATTTCTAAAATAAATTTTAGTAGACAATAACTTCTATAAAGCTTCATTGAAGTTTTGGCAATGGGTTGTTTACAAACCTCTAATACATTAAGAACAAATGAGTGAGACAACTGAATAGTTCATTTTATAACTATTTTGCATGAGAAGAATAAGAACAATATAGCCATGCAATTTTACATACAGGTATATTTATTTATGGTTGTAGAAATGCGTGTGCTAAGTCTGAAGGGCTGTGTTGATTGTTCTTAGTGAATTTTCAATCAAAGGGAAGTAAGAATAGTATAGTAATTGCTGAGTTCTGGCCCCAAACTCTTACATCAGGATGGCTGAAATTTTGCATCCAGTAATCAGAGGCACTAATACTGCTTTATAATACTTTCAAATCAACTGAAATCCTACTTTACTAACTTTTCGAACTAGTGTTGCCACTAGTCGTTGCAGCAATTAAAATTGACTTCTGTGGTTTTCAAACTCCTTTGGTGGATTGAATCTGAGTGCAAGATGTCTACAAAAATATAATTTTCTTTCCTCCTCTTGTCTGCCAATTTTGTTACTGTAGTTTCAAGATAAATTAAAAATTATAAATCAATACAGGAATAGCATTTTCTATGCATTTGACATATTCAACTTTGAAAACATCTTAATTTAAAAAAAATTCTGGCAATTTACCTATCAGATGGATTTTTTTAAGGATTTTTGTTATTTTTCTTTACTTTTACATAGAAATGGAAAAGAAAATAGGATGAACATAGAAAAAAAAAAATCTAATCAGCCAACCTAATTGCAGGTTAGGCTAATACTTTGGTCCCAGTTCAACAGTGTACTTAACTTTTGGGTTGACTTCAGCATTCAAAGTATTGCCGGTAATGCCAAGTCCCCCTAACACAGACTGTTTCAGTGCGCTTAGGGAACAGCATTAAGCACTGTGCTGAATTGTTGTCCACAAAGTTTTCACTTTCCTCTCTACTGGCATAGCTTCTTATTGAACTTCTATTTTTCAGATGTCCCTGGAGAAAAATATTGTTTAAGGACTTTCAGTTCTCTTTAATGACTTTTTGTCATCATTTTGTTCTTACATGTTCAGTATTTTCTCCTCTTATGCCAACTTTACCAATTTAGTAGTACATGAACTGGTTAAACAGTGTTGTCCAGCTCTGCACAACATCCCAGCAATGAGGTCAGCTCAAACTGTTGAAACAACCACCCTATATTGATGAAGAGGCTTGAAGAAGTAGTGCTCACGGACTAATTGCTTTGTACCCCCAACCAAACAGGTCCATCACCCCAAGAGTACAGCCCTGCTTTAGCTGAAGTTTCTCATAGATGGAATGAAGTGATGCAAACCGACCCACTTCAGCAAAGACTTCACTAACCACTGCAAACCTTTCTTCAGTAACATGAAGAACCATTAACCTCAAATAGATGGAAATCCTATCAACATACACAGGCTCATGGATCCAGGAAGTCAATGAGATTCCCAGGGAGTTGACTGGGTTTGACGTCACACCTCCATGGTGGCCACAAGCAGCAGAGGCCCTTGGAGGTCCAATGGAGAACAGATTCCAGATACCCTTCCACATAGATGGGTTAGCCAAAACCCAGCATAAAACAGCTGAAAAGCAGAGTTTTTCAAGAAATAGTGCAGGTTGGTCCAGTCTAGCTGTTGCCTACAGGACTAAACTATGATAAAGGGTTTCAAAACACAAAGCTCCCCCTCTGTTCTATGTGCAATTCACAAAATGTTAACCTCCCTGCCTCAGCCTTCCCAGTCTGAAATCAAAGGAACATTGACCTAACTCACAAATGTATCAAGAGAACGCAAGAATCATATCGCTGTTCCTTCTAAGGTGCTCTAAGAAATGTCAAGACATCAGGCAGTAATGACATCTGGAGAAAACACAAACAGGATCAATTTTGCTTTGATCACCTTTCCTGCCCCAGGTTATTTGTTGAACACCAACTAACAGTTCAGATTGCAAGAAGAATTTCCTTTGTCTTTGCAGTTTTGTTATTGCTGTTATTATTAATAAAACCAAAACCAAGCTCCTTTACCCCTCACCCTCCTGCCACAAAAGGTTTCTGATGTGGCAATTCTGTTCCCTTTTGCATTTTTTTGTTTTGTCAGATTTGCTGAATCCTCAAGTGCAAGAGGTAACATGATGAAATAGAAACTGGCAGAAAGTACATTAAAGTTATTATCACCTGAGGACAAATCCTGGCAAGTGAACCACAAGAAAAGAGACTCCCATCTGGAAATAAGACAAAGAGCATACAGGTAAACCCGATAATTCTACTACTGTTTTGGCAGCCATTCAAAAACGTGAACATACAGATGAGGTATGAAAAAAGTTATGTAAAAATAATGGGGCTTTTCAAAAAGAAGACAGAAAGGGGCAAAGGTGAGAAGGAAAACAGCTACTAAATTTCCCCAGTACCAAAATGTATTTTGAAAGGGCATTACATAAAATGAGCAAAAGGCAACCTTTTGGCTGTATGTGACAAGGGTTACCATCAGAAGGTAAAAGAATCCAAGAATTATGAATCTGAAGAACTTTTTAGTTTTTGGCCATTCAGCAAAATATTTCTGCAATTCTGCATTTTCATCTGCTACAAAGAGCTGATTCATTTCTTTTTGAATTCTCCGTATGATTAACGCAATGTTTTATTTCTTGGTACATGGACTAGTTTAGCGAATAGACAGCAACCAATGCAACTAGGAGTGATAGCCTCAATTTTCAGCACAAATTATTTAAAGAGTAATGTATCAGTTACAAGTTTGTGCTGACTACATAGACTTAAATTCATCTCTGTAAAAACAGAATGTCCACTGAGAATACTGCCATGACAACTCAAAGAAAAAACAAAGAACCACAAAAGGCAGTATTTTTGCAGATTTATGCCCGCAAAAGTGATCAGATTGCCACCACTTTTATACATGCAATGGCTGAGCAAGCTAATAACTGCCCCAGAGGCAACTGCAGCATATTATGACTCTGTTTCTTACATATAGTACACCTACATGTGGTATATTGCATAAAAAGTATGTTATAGTCAAATTTAATTGCAATAAACTAGTATTGCCTCTCCTCATATTTTCATAGGGTTTCATTTCTTTAAAATTGTTAAAGATTTAAATAATATTGATTAATAATAATAATAACGACCTCTAACTGTTTTCAAAGTTGTTGAGAATCCTATAGGCCAGGGTTTTCAGAAATGCCCGATGATTAATGTGTTCCATGGATGCCTAGCTAAGTGAGTGTTTCGAAAAATTAGACTCCTTGAAAGTATGAAGATGTACCCTCTTCCCCTATCACTTTCTAACCTCCTCCCCAAATTTTGCATGACTACATCTCTAGCCAGTTGTTACTGGTTATTCATCTACAGAAAAGTTCTACCCATAATCAATCCCCTGATAGTTATTCTGCTCTGAATATGCAAAGCTAAAAAGCAGTTCCTGAAAAATTAAATCACTGGGCACTGAGGATATAAAGTTCTCAGTAAATGGAAGAATATCATTACTGCAAAAGTCTTCATGTATTTCATATACAAATACATACAGGTTAGCAGGATGAATATCCAGAAAAATATTAATAAGCTGCAGTGAAACCTGGATTTCATTCACATGTTTTAAGGATTCTCAGGTTAAACAGTTTGGTTTTACTTCCACATATTTTTTTTTTCCTGTGCTTTATGAAGAAGTGCAGAGTAATGTACTATAATCTCTCCAAGTCTGAAACCAGGAACTGTGCTAAATTCTGATAAATCAGAGATATACATGTCTAACGAAGAAAACTGATGATGATCAAACTGTTTAGAACTTTTATTTTTAAATAACTCCATATCCTATCAATTTAAAAAAAAAAAAAATCCTTGCTTTACCCATCATTAGAAGATGTGACCTGCATATCTGTCCTACTTTGATTTGTGCGTAGCTGCATAAAACATTGTCATTTACCTATAAATGTATTAAAACACTACATGTATTAAAAAATAATGTATAAAGCTCTTGTAAACTATAAATATGCAGACTCGATGTTGCTGTTTTTCCATTTTTATACACACAATTGAAAATGGAAAAGAATTCATGTCACAGGAGTGAGATATTTTACTGATAGAGAAGAAATACCAGCTAGCTAAGAAAACTGCTGTACAGAGACACAGCTGTATTTATGGAAGATGTGTATTTCAGTACTACATAGTGTAAGTTTTAATAACCGTGGTTGGCTGTGGTTTTGCTTTTTTTTTTTTTTAAACTATGTCTTAGTAATATTGCATAAAAAAGTTGTGTTTGAGAAGTAAACTGTTGGAAAATAAAAGGATAGAGGTGTGCCTTTTCTATAGGCTTAGAGCACTTGCCTCTGAACCTATACGCTTGAGCAAGCTGGCGGTGTAGAAAGACCAAAGACTGTTCAGAACACAGTAGCAAATGTGTCAGTGTCAGCCCCAGAGAGAATGTGAGACCAGGGATCTGATTCTTTTTTTTTACTGTCTTCTTATTGGATACCTAGATAAGAATTTTTGGTTCTTCTTGCAAAATGTTATTTGCCTGTTTGAGTCTGGCTGCCTGACTGCAGCCTCCCAGAGCTAAATTCAATTGCAGCAACGGACCTGTGACAAGTGATTTCTATGCTCATGACTGCAAGACGGACAGATTTCGAGAGAACCCAGATACGTCTGCTGAACAGAAAGGGAGAAAAGAAAGGGAAAGGGAACAAGGTGTCCCCAAACCTCCATTTCCTAAGTGAAACATTATTTTTTCTGAGTTCTTGGAGGTAGCAAAGAGCTTGATACAAGTTTCTGCACTTAGCGAATGGAGGCCCCAAGCGCTATTGTGTTGTCAAAACCAAAACGCGTGCATCAGATTGCACATTAAGTGTGACTACCCTTGAAAGAGGCAGCTGCACACTATCTTCTGGGACAACTTGTCTCCTGTCCCTTGTCACATGCTTCTGCTCTCAGCCTTGTGCTGGCACTGGAAGCTGTGCTAGTCGACATCAAGCTGTGCCATGAAATAGGTCTCTCAAACACCTTATTTCTTTAATTTTTTTTTTTTTTTTTTTTTTTTTTTTTTTTTTTTTTTTTTTTTTTTTAGTTTAAGTTTCTGGCATATCAGTTCTCTGAGCTCAGTATGCAATCCTACAAAGCAGCACAATGAAGGAAGCAAAGTGTAGGGCCAGGACCCCACTCCTCTGGCATCCACTCTTAAGTGGAGCACAGCTGCATTTCTCCATCACAAAGCTGTCAAAATCACATATTTCACAAAATAGACCCTACAGAATGAAGAAAAGTAAAACCAGAGCTTCGACATTAGTCACATTTTCAATAAATATTTAATGTGCTCAGCTATCAGGTGAGTGATGACTGCAACGTAAAACCTTGGACAGACCAGCACACGGATAAATAGCAAAAGTTTCTGTGATCGTGAATGCAACAAATACCCGTTCAGTATGGAGGAAGTGTTTATCAGAATTTAAAAGAAAAACAAATGTAACCAAGGAGCCTTAAAAGCCTCTGCCTAGCTGTTTTCATATCTGACTGCAGATTAGCTGCTTTACGATGTCAGTAACTGGAAGCCTATGGCACTACTCCATCCTGCTCTCATTTGAAATACATAATGAAAATCATTTGTCTGATGTTCTGTTTGACCAATTATATGAGCAATTTCAGCTGCTGAAGTAATTTGCTTCTCCTTGTACAAATAATTAATCAGAAAGGTAAAACTCCATATTAAAAATACAATATATCTAAAACAAAACCAGATGCTGTTTTGCTAAATTGGATTTTGTGCTGCATTCATAGCTGGCTCCTGTGACTTAAAAGAAAGCTTATACCAGAATTGGAATTTACAAAAAGGATTATTTTGTTTGTTTTTCTGATGTTCATTTTAGATATTACAGAACTTGTATTTTGAATACATAGAGAAATCCTTTTTGATCCATGTATTTCTAATTCTCAAAACAATGAGAGTTTTTGAAATTAGGTGACCATTGAGCTGATTCATCTGATTAACTGCAATAATTTATAAAAAATACTTATACAAAAAAGGTAAATGAATATGTTATTTAATGTATAAACTCTATTGTAACAATCTATGGCTCATTTCAATGCAAACATAATTCTTAAAAGCAAAGTAATTTAATCTGTAATGCTTTTTTAAACTTTTTTGGCTTTATTTTTATTATCCTTCATCCAAAAGCCACATGCAGACATGAGGAAACAGAGAGCTAAATCGGCAAACTCTCTAAATCCTGTCATTACTACAACCAGAAACTCGCTTTAGGTTTTTCTGTAGGGAACTCTGACATTTTCAGAGTGGATTCAAATATCCCACAACAGTCAAGACAGCCATTTCCAAAACAGAAATCAATTTTCAGGTTGTGTCTTCAAGTTATGACAAAATAGCTGAGACAAATTCTATCTCAATCTTAGCCATTGCTCAGCATCCAGCTATAAACTGTCATGCATCATCCTTCACTTTGTTTTTGATCAGACCAAAACCATCTTGTTGAGTTGCTATAAAGGTTTTCCATCTTTGAATGCCTCATTTAAATGTAGTGTAACATTAGATGGAAAACACGACCAGGGTTATCAAGTCTTGCTCCTACTACCCAAGCAAGCAATAAGGTAACCTTTTTTTTTTTTTCCCCCTTTAGTCCAGAGATCATCCAGTCTATCAGTCCTGTTGACGTGCCACAAAACAGTTCCAGCAACCTCTAACCTCACAAGTCAGTGGAAGAGACAGGAAGATGGAAATCCTGTTGTGTGTCGTGTGCCATCAGAGTAATACAGGGCAAATCAAAGACTTTCCTGTGTTGTAGGTTCCTGTGACGGTAAGGAGCTTCTTAGGTGAAAATGCTGTTCCTAGGAGTGGATTACATGGCAGATTATAGAAAAAATGGGGGAAACAAAAAAAAACCAAACCAAAAAAAAAAAGGTTTTGAATCTCTTTGGGGTCTGCCAGTCTAGTCCTAGGGAATTGCCCTTTCATTCTCAAATATGATGAACAGTTTATCCATGGGTGAATGCACATGGCAAGTATTAGAGAAACTTATCAATAGCAGGAGAACTATCAGAGCACTTGTGCAGTTTTGGCCAATTACCAATGCTACAAAAAAATCCCTTTCCAAATTCTACAATTCCCTTCCCATGCCCCCTTTCCTTTCATCCCCCCTGAAAATCCCAGAAGCCAAATTATATGTCAAAGGGAGAAAATGTTCTTGGCTTCTCGAGGCATCTAAGAGGAGAAACTTTGAAACATGGGATTAATTAAATGCAAATCTAAATATGGTGCAACAAATCATGCAAATTAAGCATTAACATATTTATGACTGAACAATCAGCAGGAGCAAAAATGTGTGTAGATAAACTATAAATTCTTACAGTTATTGGTTAGTGCTGTACATAGCATATATTCATCCTTTTCCATATTTAAGTGAAAATATAGAACATCTTGCACATAAATACTTTCATGATCTGTGCAACCATGCCTATTTCTTAACTCTCTGTGCTGCCACTTAAAATTATGTATTATCAAAAATACTAACACTGATAAAAGACCTGATACATTAATAGAAAGAGACAGAATATTACACAACAAAATAAAAGAATATCTGCTTTTCTTTTACTCTCAATGGCCTTTGCAAAGCAACTCTACATTATCAATCCAGACAGAGGTGGCTGAATGACCCCTTGAGACACAGTGGAAAATCTGGAGTGAGCAACACATCCTCAGGTTCCCGAGTCTGCAGAGCACAAAGCCTCATGACTAGTGCTGTTTGGTTTTGTTTTGTTTTTTTTTTTCTTAAAAAAAAAACAAACCAAAAACCCACAAAAAAAACCCCAAACAAACAAAAAAACCCCAAAAAACCCCAACGCACAAAAACCACCCTTGTATGTTATAGAGAAAGTCCAAATATGTCTCAGCATGTTTAGTTTCTTGTCTTTTCATGATATACCATGTCCATCTTTCAAATCAGTATCACGTGAACAGCCATTACGCTAAGGAAACCATATTTAAAAAAAAAATAAATTATGCAACATTTCATGTAACTTCTGACCAGGAACATTCCCTACATTGCTAATGAGATTGCTGACCTCAGCACAGGGGACTCAAAGGCTAATCTTTGATCTCCATTTTATGCCAAACATAACCCATATGCTATGAATGCAGTATTAACAATGCTTTCCTGGTTTTAGTAGAAGAAATAGGTTAAATATGAACGTAAAAACATAATGTTTTCTAAAGCAGCTGTCCTGTGAGAGTGTCAGATATGAATGTCACCCAGAATGCCGTAGACTTCATAGAATCATAGAATGGTTTGGGGTGGAAGGAACCTCAAAGACCATCTAGTTCCAACCCCCCTGCCATGGGCAGGGACACCCTCCACTAGACCAGGTTGCCCAGAGAACTTCTCTGTCCTCTGTCAGTCAGTGGGACTGGATACAGGAATCGTTAGAACAATATTACTCATCTTGCAAAAGAACACGCTGACAGCTTTTGTATTTCTGCTTTGAAACATTGCCAGTGATCTATGCATCTGTCACTTAAAGATGTACAAGTGAGGTTACTTCTGTAAATGCAGCACAATGGTCCATCCAAGGAAAGATGCTGAATTAAGGTACATCTTCCTAAAACTTAGGAGCTGTCGCCTAAATCCACTGATAAGAGCATACCAGCCTGAGAATGGGACATGAACTTCTTTCTCCATTAGAAATTGCCCAGCTACTCATCTCTGTTTTATTCTTCTTAACAGTGTCAGAGTTACATCAAATCTTTAACTCGACTTTATGACATCTAGCTCTCAATAACCTTGAAGTTTAGGAAAAAAAAAGTTTTAAAGCCAAATAAACAGCATTATTTTACTCTCCATTAACTGCTATTTTACTGGCACATGAACATGATAAGTTAGAGTGAAAAGATCTCCCTTAGCTAACTAAAGTAGATCAACATACCTCCATTGCTGGGAGAGACTTGACAGAAGAAGGACAAGAGGAAATGGTCTCAAGTTGCATCAGGCGAGATTTAGATTGGATATTAGGAAAAATTTCTTCACTGAAAGAGTGGTCAGGCATTGGAACAGGCTGCCCAGAGAGGTGGTGGAGTCACCATCCCTGGAGGTGTTCAAAAAATGTGTAGATGTGGGACTTTGGGACATGGTTTATTAGACATGGTGGTGTTGGGTTGACGGTTGGACTTGATGATCTTAGAGGTCTTTTCCAACCTTAAGATTCTATGGCTCTATGATTCTATGTTTCTAAGAATGGCCAGTTGCACGTGGGAATCTGTGAACCTGAAAGGAGTCATCTAAGCTTTCAAAAACACAAACAATGACAAATCATTTCTTTACACTGTTAGGAGAGACAGTATCTCATGGAACAGACCTGCTTTAGTACTGTAGAAGAATGCCTTGAAGCTAGCTCTCATCTCATCTCATCTCACCATGCAAAGACCTCTCAAATGATATACTGAAATTTCAGCACTACTGCCAAGGGCCTTCAAAGACAAAAGACCATTCTCAGCTGATACTTTAGAATTTGGCTACTGACTGCCTTTTTTAAGTCATTCCACGTCTGTAAACTAGGGTTTAACTCACAAGTCTCTCTACCAGGTATGAAAACAGCTCAGTGATGCTATTTCTTTTAAAAGACACTGATTTCAAAAAAACCCACTTTTTTCTGATATTGCTAGGAAAAAACAAAACAAAACAACACAACCCAAAAAAACAAACCACAACCAAAAATGTCATCAGCACCCACACTGACAGTAAACTATTTAAAAATTTGTGAAAATTTACACTTCTATGTAAGTTTTCCAAAAAAACATGTATGCATTTTTGCAGGTGACACATCCCAGTTATTATCTGATATGAGATGGTTTTCCTTGAGAATATTTCAAAATAAAAGGGCCAAAAATTTAACAGCAAATAAAGTTAGTTGAATTAAAGTGGAGTGCAAGTGGGAAACAGCCAAAGATGGGCATCAACTTTTACCTTTTCCTTTCACATTAACAGGCCAATATTGAGCTCTAGGAATCTGAAAACGTGCGGTCACACACATACTGGCAAGGTGTTTAAAGGAGGCACTCTTTCATATAGACTGCAGAAACTAAAATTTATATGTTACAGCAAGCGCAGCAGCTCAATCTCTGCAATGTCCTCTTCAACCTATGATCAGGGTAACACAGACTCCCATCCCTCCGTCCCTTCTGCACGAAGCGTAGCTGTTCATTGCACACCTTCAGCTACATGTGTTATCATACATTTCTAATCTGATTTAATCGGTAGATTACACATGTCAGCAGTCTATATGTGCCAACAGGGAAAGTACATTCAATGTTGCAAATTACATCCAATGTTAGAATGACCCATGGAAAATGGCAGGTCACCTCCTTGCCTCTGCATCTTCCCACCCCAAAAAATTTCACTCAGATCTCTCACAGCATAACTCCAACCTTAGATATGAAATCACTGAGGGAATCATACAAATTATATGACTCCATGATACTAACAGTGATAGAAATAGCTGGTGCACTGCAGAAGAGCAAGAAATATTTCCAGGCAACAGGGACATATAAAACTTGCCTAATTGATTTACTTTTCTTCTTCTTTTTTTTTTTTCTTTCTTTTTTCCTTTTCTTTTTTTTTCTTCTTTCTTTTAAATAAAGGAAACAGAACTGTAAATGAGTTTGTCAAAAAGGAGCGGAAGTGAAAAACAAATTAGGTCTTGGAATCAAATTTCCATCTAAACTTGACTTCAACTCACCTTCAAAATTAAGAGGGTTTTTTTTTGTAATTCCAAATTAATTCCTGTTTGGATATATAGAGAGCATTTTTCTACTCACAACTGAACATGAAACTACAAGCAAACAGAAACAAGAAGCTATCAAAGCAGAATTTCTAAGACAGTTAAAATATTAATAATACTAGAGTGCCGTTCTTTGCTCTGACATACTAAAGAAGAAGGAACTGTTAAAGAAAATGGAGCCACGTCCTCAGCAATAAAAATCAACACCTTTTATCAGGATCAGGATGACAAAGTGTACGTCAGTAACAGCTGTCTAGTACACACTCTAGGAATTAAGGACCTGTGCATTAAATTTGGTATTACAGTAGTAATCAAGAACCAGTTTTTCCAAGGTGTTATGTGTTTCCCATGCTTGAAGAAGGTAATCTCTCCCAGAAATGTCAAGCAGAAGAAAAATCTGCTCAGATCTTTACAGAAAAGCACCTTCCACCTTTGAAGCTGTCACTAGCCAATTTGTTATCATATTTACACATAAGATGGACATTTAAAAAATTATTTTTGTTTGTTTTTTGTTTTTTTTAAATTTTTTTAGGCCAGCAAATATAACTATTTCTCTACTGCTCCTTATTTTGGCAAGAAAGACAACAGTTTTCCTAGTCAACATGGCCCTCAAAAATCATCACTAACTGCAACTGGTATCCCCAAAGTAAGGACTCTTATTAAGGGCAGCTCTATAATGTTTTCCCATATTGCATCTAGGCAATATAACTGATAAAATGATTGTCTAAGGGTATGTACGTACAATATACATACACACATATATACACACACACTCTTTCCTTTCTTCCTATAGCTTGCACAATGCTTACTTTGCACAGAGAAAAAAGGATAAGATTATTATTTGAAACAACCTGACAACTCAATGACATAAAAACCACCAAGTATTTGCCAAAGGAAGTACATCACTCCATCCCCAGGCACAGAACATCGGTTTGATTGATGGTAGATTGATTGATTATAGGCAGAACCCAAGAAAGGGATTTTCCTAAACAAAATGAGGTAGTTGGCATCAAGAATGGGCAGTAAAGAAAGTTTACAGTGCAGAGTTCAAAATTAAATATAAGAAAGTACATACACCTGAACAATTTCACATTTTCTAAGCACAAGTGGATGTGATTACAAAGGCATTGAAAATACTGAAGTAACTTGACAATGCATCTATAACTTAGATACTGAAGTAGTCTTAGAAGTGGCCTTTAATTTTATTAATAAATTCTATACATTTGAGAATTAAGGAACTCTTCCCTTTACAGTATTTTTTTTCCTTCAAAGCTGTTTCCAAAACAAAAATCTTCAGAGCCTAAGAAAATTTTTAAAGTTTTTTATAATTAAAATGAGAACAAAGTCTAGTTCTATGTTTTATATATTATTTTAACATTGGCTTTATTCCGGCATAAACAGTCATATGTGCTTTGTATATGACAGAAAAGGTAAAACATATACTGTAGTCATGTGCAACATTTTGGTCACTCCAAAATATATCAGAAAGCTTAGTTTTTCCACTTTATAATAAATTTGAGGCAAAATTTGAAGCTTTATATATATAGCAATCAGTTTCAGTCAACAGAGCATCACTTTTTTAGACCACAAGACAAGATAAAGTACAGATACTGTGTCTGACAATCCTTTGCCTTATTGCTTTTCTGTTCAGTGAAAATATTTTAAAACCATTTCCATCAAAGAATTGATTTAATCTCTAGAGAGGGTGCACATGTTCAATGTGGGCTAAGGCTAGTTAAACTCCAGTGTATGCTATTTCTGTAAGTAAACATCTATCTCCAAAACCTATTCCAACATTAAATTCTGCTTTTTTAGGGTGAAATTAGGACAAAAGGATTTGCTGTTGACAACATACAAAGCTTTTGAATGAGCTTAAAGTTTTCTAAGGAAGAGCTGAAAACATACATCAGTGGAGGAAGTGTTAATGCTCTTTAATATTAACCATCATATGAGTGTCACTGTGATTTCTGTTTCACAGTGCTGGGTTACCTGGTGTGTAATCATTCTCAGTCTAATTGCTTACAGGTATCTCTACACATCCTGGAGCCTGCCTGGTTTCTATTTTAGTACACACTGCCTTGCCATTAAATAGGAATCTATGGATTTGTGAAAGCTAAAGAGCTATTTCATATTTATTAAAGATTTCAATTACATTTGAAGCTCAAAAGAGGAAAAACAGGTCACACTTTCTCTTATTAATAAATGTGAAACATAAACCAGCCTCCCCTCACGTCCTCTATTTAAAACATCCTTATTAACTTCACGCAATATTAGAAAACACACTGTTTACAGGAGCAGGCAAAATCCATTACAAGAGGGGGATAAACACATCGTTTCTTTACACAACACAATGGAATAAAAAGTCTGTAGAACCTGGAGGTAGAAGCCAAAACATTTTAACAAGAAAACCACTCCAAGAGGACCCCACGATTTCCAGAGGCCACAGAAAATCAATATTCAAACACCAGACATAACCAACCGACAGATCGCCCTTGCATATCATTTCTCCAGAAGGCACCACTAAACACAAATCAAGACACAGCACGAAAAGTTGCCGACACCACCAAACCTCGCTTTCTTTCCCTGGAGCATCCTCTAAGTCGCTCGGAGAGTGAAGAATTGGCTCACCTGCACCGGGGGGGACCAGCCGTGGGCACAGGCGCACTCTGAGCACCACTCCCCCGGGCTGCCCTGGGGCTTGGCGGGGGATTTATAGGGGCTCTTCCGCACAGTGTCCCACAGAGGGACAAACTTGCTCCTGCTCTGGCTGGCACCCCCGGGTCCCCAAGAGGGAAGCGCCTGAGAGCTATACTGGAGCCCCGGAGGATGCTGGTGCCAACGACAGGCGCAGCGGGCATCCCTCGCTACGGGAGGCACGTTCCTGCCGCCGTCCGACCCCTCGGACCCCCTGCCGCAGCTGTGCTGCTTGGGAAGGTGTGTGTCCATGGCGCACCCGGGGCTTCTTTTGGCCAGTTTGCATGAAAACGCTTCTCCTCCCAGACGTGAGGTCCTTCGCCGGGGCCTCTCCAGCCCCCTCGGCGGCAGCTAGCGGCAGGGCATGGCGGGAGCGGGGCGCAGCATGAGCTGCTGGCCGGCAGCTCTGTGTCAATACCGGACTCCACTCGCGCAGCGACTTGACAGCATCCCCGCTGCAGGCAGAAGCAATCAATGCTCTGCGTGGCTGGGACGCACGCCTGCATCCCTTTCTGGATGCCAAACCACAGGAGAAACCAAACCAAACCAAAAAAATCACTCTTGTGCTTTTCAGGAAGATTTAGTCTTTTTCTAGCTGAGCCTGACACAAGTTGCAGGCACCCTGCTGAAGCAGATTTATATGTACGAGCTTTACAGGCAAAGTGCTTTCTTGTGGAAATAGCATCTAGACAAACTACTGAAAAAGATAGCCCTTTGCCAGCGATCAAAACAGACGCGGGAGTGGGTTTTTTTTTTTCCTTGCATGCCTGAAAAGACCTTGTCAACAAAATTGCATCAGAAGATGCAAATGACGAGTGCAGGAAGAATGTTATCTGCCCTAAATGCTAAACCCTAGCATAAACTTTGGTGTGTACTAATGGACATAAACATAACGGGAAGAGAGCAAGAGGCTGATTTCAAAAAGAAAGTCACTTAGAAAAGATCTATGCAACGAATTCACAAATCTTCAGCAGCTTGTATATACAAATGTGAATATATTTATTTGTGCATAAGGTCTTCAAAATTATGATTGATATATTATTTTCTCCTCTTTTTTCTCCCTGTACAAATTCTTTGGTGCTTGCCAATAACCTTCTGCACAGAGTTTTCTGTAAATCCCCTCTTGGGTTTTTCTTACTAATACAATCTCTTTTCCTTAAATTTTCCCACAATCTTTATTTGCAAGTATTTTCTTTTCCTTCTCCTCATACAAGTGACAGGGATGTAAAACGTATGAAATCTGGGCTGAGCCTTTCCAGCATCTAAAGAGATTCAGGGATATAATCCAGTCTCAAGTGACTAAGTGTTTAGCCCCTTAAGACTCAGTGGATCTTGACCCCTTATATATCTACATTTTTTGGAGATTTTTCTCTTTCTTTTACCCTAAGCCTGCCTAAGGTGCTTTTAACCATAGAAAATAACCAATTGATTTTTAAAAGCAAATACAGGACTGTGTGACAGAATCCTTTTATGTCTATTAGTGTTCAACTAATAGGGTTTAAATCCACAAAAATTAAACAGGATTCATAAGCATAGTTTTACCATTCCAAAGAATAAAGCAAATTTACATTTAAAGATTTTAAAGACAAAGAGACAACTATGACTATCTGAAAATATAATTTCAAATGAGGTAACTGAATTTTTACAAATGCTTTGGTGTGATAAGACTTGATTCAGTTATTTCATTTCTCCTAAATTACTAACCTGAAATTCCTCAAAGCTTAGACACTGTTGAAATACATAACGATACAACCTGGCAGAAATTCTTAATGAGAAATTATGGCAATGCTCTAAAAGTGGAGATAATGTTTTGACAACATTGTAATTCAAATCGTCGCATGTGAAACATCAGTTTTAACTGCAGTTTCATTGAAGGTGCTTGTTCCAAACTATACAACAAGCGTGTTACAATGCAAAATTTATTCAGAACTTTGCTGAAAAGGCAAAATCATGCACCTGGCTGTGTCCTCTCACATAACGAGTGCCCAACTGCGAGTACTCTCACAGCTTTGCATACAGTTCGGGTCACTTCGTGCTTGACAAACAAATATTAACGCACTTCTGAACTGCAAGTGTAGATGCAGAAGCCAGAACTTAAAAATCTGAGCTAAGGGAGTCTCCAAGGTAATCATTGCTGCGTGTAACGTAATTGTAAAAATACATAAGACCGAATCAATGTTTTTGCAGTGTTACTCAAGTGCAAGAAGTGAAGGTGTGCGAGCTGCCCAGAAAGCTGCTCTCCTCTAGTGCCCAAGGGTAACTCAACCCTGGGCACCTACAAACTTGTCTACCAGAAGATAATCCAAATCCTTACTGTATCGTTTCCAGCAGGACTGCCTCTATGTAAAAAATATATATATTACCATTAATTGATCCTATAAATCATGTAGGAAGTAATAACATGTTTATTTATATAACATATATGTATGTATTTAAAGAGAAACAGTAACAGGGCCAAATTCAGATTTCATTTCTTCATCATAGACCTATGTTAGTAGTGTCCATAAGCTTAAGAGCATCCTTTTTTTTTTTTTTTGTCACATAGCAAGCTACCCAGTTCGCTCCAGAATATATTGATGCTCTTGCAGCTTTTTCATATGCCAGTCAGGAAAAAAGTTTAATCATGTCTTTCAATGCTATTTAGAGAAATCGGGCTAATTACAGAAGTAAAAAAAAAGTTCACATATAAATTTTAAAAAGGCTACTCTAAAAAACCGATATTACCAAAAAAAAAAAAAAAAAAACCAACCCAAAAATCAGGGCAAGCAAGAGCTACAACATGGTTGGGGAGTGGAAAGAATCTACACATTCTGTGACCAGACACATCTCTACACTAATAATATTGGGTAAAGCCACCTGTACCAGAGCACTACGATATCTGTCACAATCTCCCGTAGTCCTACATTTTAAAGCAGGAGGTGGCCTTTTAGCAGCCTCGCTACACCCCAGCCAGAACAATGCAGAACTGCAACGGCATCCTCTCCACTGTAACGTTTATTCATACGCCGTTAAAGCAGTATATTTGAAATGGCCTCTTATCAGAATGGGGAAAAAGTTTTATTTCAAAAGAATTTGACACTGCTGAACTTGCTCTGAACCTACCTGACACTTCTAGGCTATTTCATACTTAGAAAATCCATAAATAAAAAAAATAATCCTATTAATAAATGATTTAACTGTCCACATTTTTTTCAAAAGTTTGTCACTTCCTATGTGAGACAAAAGCACTTGACTATGGGATGTATATGTGCAACTAATTGCTAGACAACACGGTGAGATGGATTCAAAAGATAATGCAATTTCATCAGCTGTAATTGAACCATTGTATTAAACAGGATGGCACGCACTCCTGGATGAACTTGGATTAACACATGGCTCAGATCCACATGCCCAACTATCATCCTAATTTGATAATAACCGGTGCACAAAGCAAAACTGAGTATTGCACAGTACACTGTGTGAACTGTGTTTGACCCGATACTGTTGTGGAAAAATCTCACTAATTTTCTTTTTAAAATATTAAGTAGGCATGACAAAATGGAGCAAATAGATTCAGCTGATATTCTACCAGCACAAATAACTGTAACTGGATTACAGTAATGTTGGACATACACCAAAAATAAACGCTAAGAAGAGTTTGCTTCGGGCAAAAATGTGCATATGGGAAGCAAAAAGTGCATAAGGGAAACAAAAAATTATTAATAGAGTTCTGAAAGGGAAGCTAGAAGCATGGGTGAAGATGATTTAGATGTAGTAACAGATTTTTCCCTCCAACCAAGAATGCAATGTTGTGCAACCATAAAAAAATACAGGATGAAAGAAGAGTAATAAACAGGGAGTGGACCAGCTTATTTAGTGGTCCTAAAATTTCTACAAATATTTTTCTAGAAGGAAAAATAATGAGAACAATTATTAATATGATAGTAAGGCTACTGAAATAAGTCAAATGCAATTTCTTTACAACAATATTTTTTGTTGTTTGGTGAAAAGCAATTATGCTCGTACAGAAATAATAGCCTTAGTGGTGACATAGGCTAGCAGGAATGGTTGTGATTAGTCCAAGATTAGGCCAGGAGCCAAGTGATCTGGCACAACTCATTGCTGTCACAGAGTACCTAGGAAATATTGGGCAAATTGCTTGATTTCCATGACTATCCTACATGTAAAATGAAAAAATTGCTTCATTTAATGAAATCACAACATAAGGGATGGGGAAGGACACATCTGAAATAAAACAGCTCAGCTTCTGTTTCAGGCCTGCCTACTGCTCCCTTCCTCCAAGTGGGCAAGACGAGAGAGGCATTACGGACTACAACACCAAAACCCAAAACAGTGAAAGAGGAAATATATAAAAAAAAGTTGGTTATTTAAAAATTCCACCATTAAGGAAATGCCATTGGAAATCTGTCAACGGTCTTTAAGAGTAATATTTTGTTTACTTAAAAAAGTTGTAAGATCCCCATATCCTTTAAACAAAAAGATTAATCTCAGGCTTTGAAGTTGTAGACAAAAATATCAGCACAGCACTATCTGAGACACAGCCCCTGTGCAACTTATCTGCCTGTATGATCAAGGGCACGTTCTTTCGATTTTTATGAGAGGGTAGAAAAGCATAAGGAGTTACAAATGAAAACATACCCATTCTCAGTGTTAGCTGCATGTCCTAGGGTTAACATAAGGACAATAATTTAGAAATCAAGATACAATGAAAAAGAAAAATGACAAGCATTTGGAAGGGAACTATGTCAACAGAAGAAAACAATCCTCAGCTGGGAATATTAAGTCAAAGTCAATCACGTCAAAGCTGGTGGAGAACAGAGCAGCAGGTTTACCAATTTCACATCCAAATGAATCAAAAAATCATAAAATTGCAGTGGAAAGACTGAAATACAAGAGTATTTCCATGCCGATATAGAAATATCCCTTAAAGAACCTTCTGTTTTCAGGTAGAGATGTGTAATAGTTTGTGGAATTCTCTCCTCTGGAGAATCATGTGCACTTTACTTAAGTGCTTTAGTTCACCTTAAACTAGATTTATATAAAACCATTAGGCACAATAACTTAGATGGAACTGCAAAAAGAGTCATACATTCACAGACTGGTAGGGGTTGGAGGGGACCTCTGGAGATCATCTAGTCCAACCCCCCTGCTAAAGCAGGATCAGCTACAGCAGGTTGCACAGGATCACATCCAGGCGGGTTTTGAATATCTCCAGAGAAGGAGACTCCACAACCTCTCTGGGCAGCCTGTTCCAGTGCTCGGTCACCCTCAGAGTGAAGAAGTTTTCCCTCATATTGAGATGTAACTTCCTGTGTTCCAGTTTGTGTCTGTTGCCCCTTGTCCTGTCTCTGGGCACCACTGAGAAGAGTCTGGCCCCTTACTCTAGACCTCCACCCTTTAGACATTTATAAGCATTGATGAGATCTCCTCTCAGTCTTCTCCAGACTAAACACACCCAGCTCTCTCAGCCTTTCCTCGTATGAGTGATACTCAAGTCCCTTAATCATCTTTGTAGCCCTCCGCTGGAGTCTCTCCAGTAGTTCTGTGCCTTCCTTGAACTGGGGAGCCCAGACCTGGACACAGAACTCCAGATGTGGCCTCACCAGGGCAGTGTAGAGGCAGGGAGGATAATGTCCCTCAACCTGCTGGTCATGCTCTTCTTAATGCACCTCAGGACACCAATGGCCTTCTTGGCCACGAGGGCACATTGCTGGCTCATGGAGAGCTTGCTGTCTACCAGGACTCCCAGGTCCTTCTCTGCAGCACTGCTTCTCAGCAGGTCAACCCCTAACCTGTACTGGTGCTTGGGGTTGCTCTTCCTGAGGTGCAGGGCCGTACACTTGCCCTTAGTGAATTTCATTTGGTTCCTCTTGGCCCAGCTCTCTAGTCTGTCCAGGCCTCGCTGAATGGCAGAGCAGCCTTCTGGTGTGTCAGCCACTCAGCTTAGTATCATCAGCGAATTTGCTGAGGGTACGCTCTGTCCCCTCATCCATGTCATTGATGAATATGTTGAACAAAACCAGACCAAGCACTGACCCTTGGGGCACACCACTAGATATCAGCCTCCAACTAGACTCTGCGCCGCTTATCACAGAACCTTCTGTCTGTTTAGAAAAGATAGATTAAGTGCAGAGGGTAGAAAGGACAACAAGTGTTGTTGCAACTATCATTTACACTATGTGGGAAATACTGACGCCTCCTTTCTACAAGCTATTGAGGACAAAGAAGGTCAGGTTCCAGACTTTCAGAAAATACTTAAATATAACCTCCAACTTCCACCCACTATCATGAGAAACAAAAATCCTTTGCTTGAGTATCTTTGGCCAGGTAGTTTGTGACAAGTACTGCTGAGTCCAAGAACTTTAACCCTTTTAATAACCCTTTAGTTTACGGAGTCTGATACTAGCACTTTGGCAAATTTAAGACAGCTTTTTTAAGACCTGATTCTGCCTTTCCAATTTTTTAGGAATTGCATTTCAGAATTTCAATATCAGCCAATTATCAAGTGGAAAGCAAGTATGCGAGTGGAGCAACACTCCAACACTGTTTTACACATGATAAAAAGGATATAGAGAAATGCTCATGGCTAATAGTCACTTACAATTCATATCCTCAAGTTCAATTTCATGAAGATGTCCCGTACCTTAAATTATTCTTATTTGTCTCTCTGTTAAATTAGGATTAATCCAGCATGTTATTCACTGTGAGTGATTTATGATTTTGAAAGAGAAATTAATCTGTGTTGGATCTCCATTGAGGCAGTAAGCTAAGCAGTAAAAGTATACCATAAATACGCAGGAGATAGCCATAGAATAAATTAATCAGGAGTTTTATTACAGAGTCACTTTGCAGAAAGATGTATGCACTGCATGCATTGCATAAAGAAAGAGGACAATACAACCAAGCTAAAATTTTTGCAGGAATATATTTTTATTCCAATGCTGGCAATCCATGTAGCAAATGAAGAATGCCAATTAGCCAACTCGGGAAGTCTTTTTAAGTGACTGTTACAGCATCCTCTTTCCAATTGATTGCCTCCCATTAAAGTTATTTTGAAAGAACTTCATGCAAATGTTTTAGCAGACAATGAGACATTGTTTCTTCCCTGTGTAGCTATTTGTGTTATGTTCATAACACACAACATCTTTAAGGAGTTTGGCACAGTTCTGGCACTGTCTTATTATGGGCCAGTTGTAAGCTTTCATTGCCGATGAATGGAAAGCAGAGAGATGTGATCACATAGCACAGCCAAAAAAAGACAAGGCTTGTAGCATACATTACCAAGAACTGAAGTTACTAAGCTCCTTCTTCATCCTCTGGAAAATAACTTTTTTTTAAGTGACTAACATAACTTTCACAACAAAAGCAAAGCCATTTGACTGGAACATAAGTGATTCAATATTAAAAGAATAATGAAAATCCATCTTGTTGCTCTACAATCCATATCTGGACAGCCCTGAGATTTCATTTCAGTTGAAAACAATGTCTGAAAAGATTTCCCAAACAGAAATATCCCAGCATATTTTTGTAAAGGAGTTACATACAGGTCCATGTGCTGTGTATTTATATGACAAGGATGGTACATGGGTCAAGAAAGGGAGATACAGAAGCAAGATGAACCCTTGAAGGCTTTATACTGAAAAGATCTTTACCTATAGACACAGACTCTCTAGACATAAGAAGTTTGGATATATTTTGGGTATTTTTTATAATGTCTGTCTTCGTTACTTCAAAGGGAATCAACAATCTATTGCATTATTTGGAGCACTTATAGCATTACACCATATCTGCACCAAGTGACCTCAAGGACTTGGACTAATTGCTGTTTGCTTTGATACAGCTAGAAATTATTGAGCTTGATGCAAGGCCGACAGGGTAAAATTCTAAAGTCTGTGTTATACAGTGGATCAAACCAGAGAATCACAAGAGTCTTGCTAGCACTGCACATATGAATGAAACCAAACTAATGGCTAAGATAAAAAGTAGCTTCTCTGTGGATGTAAAGGCAGCCTTCTGTTCATAGATATTTTAGGATTCCACTTGAGTTTAGGAAGAGAAGACAAAATTAAATATGTTTCTTGGAATGGCACTTTGAAGAAAGATCTCCGGGATATAGCAGGTGAGGGACCAGCCATGTGCCTGAGCCATCCATAGTTGTGTTGGTTACAGCAAGGAAACACGGTGATACAGGACAGCATTTTTCTTCCTTTAAATCATGAGGATGATTTTTATTTTTTTAAAAAACATCCAGGAAAGTAAACCCTCAGTAACAGAACACATGACTTCTCTTGGAACTACTTGCTATCTTAGGAAAAGGATCTGGTCTATATAACAGGATTACATGGAAAGCACATTAGCTTGTGAAGGAAATAGAGATGTTGTATATTGTCGAGCAGCAAATTACATTTAGATAATTCAAACGAGTCTGGCCTGTTTCTCCTTTTGGTAGAAATCTCTGACATTTTGCTTTTCTAATGTGTGATGGTAAGCAGGATTGGAAGAATAAAGGCCTGAAGAAATGAGCAGCCTGAAACTGAAGCCACAACAACCTTTTGATTTCATAGAACTACAGTCTACATTCCTATAGGAGATGTCAGAGCAAATCAAAGAACAGTTGAGGAGTCAAATACTGAAAAGTAGGAAATGGTGTGTATTGCAAGATTTTTGTTTTCCTTTGCATCATTTATTGAAACAAATTCCAACATTTAACTAGAAAAGTTGCTCTTCAGTCAAATAGCTCTTGCTCTGAGAAATGTTTTCTGAGTTACTTTCCATCTCCTTGTTTTCATCAAATTATTTCTATTCTCTTATTTTATTTTAAATCATTCTTTATCTCTGTCAGTAATCATTACTTTCAAATGAAAAGATCCCTACAGCTCCCATGACTTGTTAGTCTGTTTATCCAGTTTGTCAGCTAGTCCCATGTAAATCACATCTTCCATCCCATAAGCATTTTACTGTTTTTTCTTTAATCTTTATCCAATCTAAAGTGGATTACACCTTTGCAGCTTTATGTGATAGCTAGCTGTTAGTGACAAGTTAGTGACCAGAATCCTATGAAAAAAACCTCAGAAATGCACAGCCCTCTCAGTATTGATAAAACAAGTTTACAAAAACAGGCCGCATACTTGGGGAGTCCTTGCAAGACATTTTTTATGAAGAGTCAATCACTTCACACCTATGGGCTGGTCAGCTGAGTCAGTAGTTTCTTCTGCAACTTCACCGTTGGCTGTAGTTTAGGTTAATTCATCTAATTTTGCATTCTCATCCAATTCTTCTGCCTTTCCAGATTTCTTACATGTTAAGCAATCATAAATCCAGAACAGATCCTCTGTTCACCTTCTACAGTTTACTATATTTTTCTTCAGATACATTTTTCTGAACTTTGTCAAAGTTTTTAAAAATACGATTACATAGTATGGATATATTTTCTTTCTCCACACAGTCAGTTACTCTTCCAAGGAATTAGAATAGTCTTTTGACAAAGCCTTCCCTTTAGAATAGCTGTGTTCACTCTTCCTTTGTGAGAATGCATTGTTTTTTCAACCATTTTAGGCAGTGTAAAGACAGACTTCCTGCTCTGTGATTCTCTGAATCATCTTTAAAATCTATTTTAAGAAAGTTGCATTTTTCATCTTCCATTCTTGTATTTCCAAAAGCATCCGAAGCAATAGGATATCCATTGTTTTAGCATTTTGATAATTTTGATTTTCAGTTCCTTCCTGGGATAAAACCACATGGTCCCAGCAGTATACAACTGTTAATTTAATCAAATTCCTCTTTTATGGCACTTTGATTTTAGCCAATTTCCCTAACTTCTTCCCTGTAGAGAAAAAACTAAAACTTCCAACATTTCTGTATGGTGGAAAATGAAGCAAACAGCTAATTAGATTTTTAAATAATTTTATCTTTTTCAGTAGCCTTTTTTTTTTTTTTTTTTGTATTTCGCTCATCTATTAGCCCCGTCCAGTGATCCTTTGAGAAGCTAATTGCTTCTGATGTGCTTAAAAAAATACTGATTTTTTCTCCATTAAAACTGTTAGCAGGCTTTACCATAGTTATATATTTAATTGTCAAATTTTATGCACATATAATATTTTTCTTGCTTAGAAATAATACTAGCTTATTGTAATAAAATATTTACTCTTTTAGCAAAATAAACTATCATCTTGTTGATTTGTATGAATTTTATTTTTTGTACTGTAATATTTCTGTGATTTTTCCTCCCACTTACAAGGATATTTAACACATTATTATCTCTACATCACATCTAAGGTCTATATATTGGTCAGGACTAATTCAAGGGAAACTTTGTGCAATTTTTTCATTATTTTATGTCACTTGTTGCACCTAAAAAACACCACCTCTTTATCATTCAATAAGAGTATGGATGTAATACCATACTGTGCTATAGAATTTCTTACCCCATTTTGATACACATTAACTACTTTGTGTTCAATTTGCTTTTACTAACATTAAATTATATCATTCTTGTGAAGATTACAGCAATATCCCATGGATTTTCTTCTTTCTACTAAGTTTCTTAGAGGTATAATGCACTAACATCTTCATTTATATGAAGGATTCCAGTTTATCCATATAAATAATTTATATGTGCATGTTACTTGAATTTCATAAACAGAATAAATTACTTGTCTCAAAAAAAAACAAGTAAAGATATGGAAATAAATATGGTAAACAATTAAATATAGTTGAAAATAAATGGTCCTCTAAAATGCATTGTTAACTCACGGAACTCATTCTCTGTATATAAAACAAAAACTAAATTTTCAGTCTTGGTACAAGCTATGGTTATAGTTCTTTTATAATGTATATATAATTATACTCCAGGACATGAAAATAAGTAAATAAATAGCTAGATAAATAAATAAACAAACAAATAAATATTAACTGGATAGTCCCAAGACAAATCACAGTGCAGATAACTCTGGAAGAGTGGACTACACTCTTCCTGAATTTCTGTCTCCCTGCCACCAAGCACAGAGCATTACTCTTTATTAATCTGAAATTATACAAAGAAAACCACACAAATGTGAAAGTATATTTTTAACTAGTTCAGAGTAAAACATGATGTCACGTTCATCTACCACTTCAATCAAACATAATTTTGTTCCCTTATGACTAATGACTGATTAGTCAATTGCTTTTATGCCAACATAACTATTTCTAAATATGTTCTTAAATAGATATAATGATTGCAAAATTTGCAACAGGAAAAAGGGAGCATATATCAACAACAGTGTTCCAGATTTCTTTCGGTCCATGTATATACTGACTTGTGAAGGCGATACAGAAAGTTTAGAGAAAGAGTTCCATGAAAATTTGTCATTGAGGAGAAAAAAGAAATAATTACTTGAAATCTCTAATATTTAGTGCTTCTCAGAAAATATTTTGGAGTAGTGAATCTGAGAAGATAGTGTTATTTGCAAAGATACTTCCCCAACTCTGTTTTCTTTGTTATTTAAATTCTCTAGAAAGAGCTACTGAAGTTAAAATTGGAGATGGACATGAAGGGTAACAAGAAAGGTTTCTATAGGTACACCAGCAACACAAGGGAGATGAAGAAAAATGTGGGGACATAGTGACAAAGACATGGAAAGGTCTTCGTTGTGAAGTGACTTTGTTTTCTCAATGTTTATAGGCAACATTTGCCCTCCAGCATCCCTAGTCTCTACAATGAGTCCAGGGGTGGAAGTGCTACCTACAATACAGGAATATGAAGCTAGAGACCACTTAAGTAAACTGGATGCACACAAGTCCATGGAACTGGATTGAATGCATCCACAAGTGCTTAGGAAGCTTGTGAAAATTGTAGTGAGAACTCTCTCATCCTTGAAAGGCTGTGGTGTCAGAAGAAGTCCTGATAATTGAAAAAGACAAACATCACATTCATCTTTAAGAAGGGCAAGAGGAGGATGTTGGGAACTACGGGCTGGTCATCTTAATGTCAGTCCATGGAGAGGTTATAGAGCAAATAAAAATAAAAGTTCACAGGTCACAAATTGAAGGGAGTTGTTGATCCACTGATAGGCCTCGCTGACTTTCATAGGAATCTTGGCAGAATGGAGAAATACACTGACAAAAACTTCATGAAGTTCAAGGAAGGCAATGCGAAGTCTGGCAGCTTGGGAGGAATAATCCCATGCAACAGAGCTAGTTGGGGACTGGCTGGCTCAAAGAAGGGTTATAGAGATGGACAAGTTGAAGAAGAGTCAGCAGTGTGCCCTTACAGCAATGAAGGTAAAACGTATACCGGTCTGCAGTAGTAGGAGTGTAGAAAGAATGTCAAGGAAAGTGATTCTTCACTTCCACTGAATATTATGAGAGCACATCTGAACTACTGTGTCTGTTTTGGGCTACCCAGTAAAAGAGAGATAAACAAACTCAAGTGAGTCCAGTGGAGAGTCATCAAGATGGTCAGGGGGCTGGAGCACATGATGTATGGCAGAAAAAGACCTGGGGGTACTGGTTGACAGCCGGCTGAATATGAGCCAGCAGTGTGCCCAGGTGGCCAAGAAGGCCAATGGCATCCTGGCTTGTATCAGGAATAGTGTGGCCAGCAGGAGTAGGGAAGTGATTGTGCCCCTGTACTCGGCGCTGGTGAGGCCGCACCTCGAATACTGTGTTCAATTTTGGGCCCCTCACTACAGGAAGGATGTTGCGCTGCTGGAACATGTCCAGAGGAGAGCAACAAAGCTGGTGAGGGGTCTGGAGCACAAGTCTTACGAGGAGCGTCTGAGGGAACTGGGGTTGTTTAGCCTGGAGAAGAGGAGGCTGAGGGGAGACCTTATCGCCCTCTACAACTACCTGAAAGGAGGTTGTAGTGAGGTGGGGGTCGGCCTCTTCTCCCTGGTAACAAGCGATAGGACCAGGGGGAATGGTCTAAAGTTGCGCCAGGGCAGGTTTAGGTTAGACATTAGGAAAAATTTCTTCACAGAAAGGGTTGTCAGGCTCTGGAATGGGCTGCCCAGGGAGGTGGTTGAGTCCCCGTCCCTGGAGGTATTTAAAAGAAGGATAGATGAGGTACTTGAGGACATGGTTTAGTGGTGGGATGGCAAGGTTAGGTTAGTGGTTGGACTTGATGATCTTAAAGGTCTTTTCCAACCTAGATGATTCTATGATTCTATTCTATGATTCTATGTATATGGACAGGATGAGAAAGCTATTTTCAGGCCAGGAAAGGGGCTAAGGGGCAAATCTAGCTGACTCTCTTCTTAAATGGATGTTTACAGAGAAGCCGGAGCCAAACCCTTTTCAGAGCTGTGCAGCAGAAAGCAGGGGCCAATTAACACAGGCTGCAGCAAAGCAAATGTGATTAAAAGTCAGGAAAAAAAATGAAGGTGACCAAGCACAGGAACAGGTTACCCAGAATATAAAACCCACTAATGCTTATACAAGTGTTGCAAATGCTTGCTTTGCTCAACCAATGTTCCCCAGTATAGAGCACATCTTTTGATGCTTGACTGGTCAGTCAGTCTTCTGTGCCTCTGCTTGAGACACCCAACTAGTATAAACCACATTAGAAAGTCACCTTAATGTAAATTAAGCTATTTTTTTGATAGAAGTGGCAATTGCTTCATATTTCCAAAGACAACTAGTTGGCAAGAGTCAATTCAGCCCCGTTCTTCCCTTCCCTTCCCTTCCCACTATTTTTTTTAAAATACTTATTCTAGATCTTGGCAGGTGAAGACAAACTATTTCAGTCTGGAAAATTCATCCTGTGGAACTGCCAACAAGCTGAAAGAACATGAGAAAACTGAAGAAACAATTAAAAAATTCAAAATAAATCAGCCTCATATGAATTATCTGAGGACACTCAACATGGCAAAAGAGGATGCTAGTTTGCATTAACCTCTAATAGTATGTTCTCTTTCAGAATTTTTTTTTCGTCAACATCATGTGACAGCTGTTAGTAGATTGTCAGGGGATTAGATTTTCAAAGTTTGTTGACAAAGTATTTGTTTCACAGAGTGACAGATGTATGAAAGTTTATTGCATATCTTTTGTCTTGTAAATCCTTTATTCTTTGTCGGGTCATTTGCAGGACAATGTACCTATAAACAACAATCTGAAGACAGCAGTGTCAGGGCCCTGAGGGCACAATGAGGCCTAACTCTTCCTGCCCACCTCCCCAGGGTCTCCCCCACCCCAGCCACAGCCCAGGACACCATTTCAGCCCAGCCTGGGACCATCAGTCCCTGGTTGCGGGTGGTGGAACTGGGCCTGGCTGTGACACCCTGTCCTGCTGGCTCCTGTCCTCCAGCAAGCCACTGGTCCACACAATGTCCTGACATGCAGTTGTATTAATATAGGTCTTTTTTGTGTGTCCGTGTTCACGGTCCACAGATTTAAGGAATCAGGGCATGAAATGCACAAATACATTCCCTGGAGAACCTGCTCCCATGTGTTCTGTGGTATTTGAGGACATACACGCATACTTTTTTGTTACAAATTTTGTTTGTGTTACAAGTTGAAAGTAACTAGTGCAGACTTAGAAAATATTCAGATATTTTTATCTCCTCACAGCCAAATAATTTACAAAACTTTCACAGGCACAAAATCATTTATGTGTAGCTGGAATTTTGGCAGCAAACTTCAAAACCCAATTATCTACATAAAGCCATGCAAATAACTTCTCTATGGAATGTCTTCTATGACCTTCACTCATCTTCATTAATTTTCTCTTCTAAGACATTTGAGATTCACTTTTCTCTGGACAGAAGGCTTTTGTAAAGAACTGTAAGCAGTGTTTTGCCAATATATCTGCATTTGCCATCGGAAAGCAATCTACCTGCTCAATTAAAACAGAGGTTCATACTAAATCAATATTAGAAGTTAATATTTTGCTCTTACTGAAATAATCAGCCTTCTGCTTCAACTAACACAAAACACACACCATGACTCAGATTGTATTTGAATTACCTGTTCAAAAAGGAAACCAAAATAAAAGCTATATTTACAAAAATACTGGAAGTATGACCTCATTTTCCACAATAGTTCATGTATTGAGACACTCACCCAAGACAAGGTTGCCATGGAGTCTAATAGAGAGTCTTGAACTTACTCTAGATGTGACTCAACAGATTTATCTTGACCTAAACCCAAGTCTTTGCACTCTTCAGAGTATTACAGTTCAGGATCCTGCTCAAGTTGTCCAGCAAAAACTAGATGATCCCAGCCAACAGCAATGAGACCCTCTGTGCTAGGATGCCTGTTCCCAAAGAGCAGTGGAGAAAGCACAGCCAAAAAAGGATGATCTCGCCATGAGTAGGAAAAGCGTGACAGTGCAGGGTGTCTTGCCTGAGCTCATCTCAGCCTAAGCTGATTTTAGCTTTTTTAAGAGTGAAGGTGTTTGCCTCGCAACGTACTTGTTGCCTGAACTTGATCTAGCTTCATTTTGGCTGATTACAGGTGGTGATTCAGTATGAATTGAATTGTCTATGACTATAAAATAAAATGTGGCATGGACGAATGCAGATAAAGGATGACACTGGAGCTCCCAGAAGCAGAAGGCTGCTTGTTTCAGTAAGAGCAAAATATTAACTTCTAGTATTGATTTATCTTCTATTGCAAATACTAATACTAAAAAAAAAAAACCTAAAAAAAAAAAATAAAAATGCTCAAACCAAGACTTAATGATCCTGGTCACTTCTAAACTCAAGTTAAACACACTTCACATTGATTGCCCCCATTCTCAAACACACACCCTCCAGAATCTGACTTCTACCCTAACCACTTTCCTAAAAGGTAGACTGAAACTTGTTTCATGTCCCTCCTTTCTCTAAGCATCAAAATGCACACAAATAAATACTGCAGGATACATTTCAGTTTTGACAGAAACAAAAGAACAAGATAAATCCCCAGTAATCATTGTGTTGTTTCATCATTATAGAATTTTCTTTTTTTCTTTATTGCCACCACAGAACATCTTGAATCTATTCAGAATCTATTATACTCCTCTAAGTACAACACATAAAGTTAATTCCATAAATCTCTAGTACAAGAGATGATTGGGCATGTATCTTTGCTTTCCATGTGTGTATGTGGACAGGTGACCGGCAATCAATATACAGGGTGTGCTGCTGTCATGTTTTCTTGAACCTCTCCCTGTGCGAGGAACTGAGCCACCTACAGAATCTTTTCCAGATTAAAAACCATTCAGCAAAATCTACTGAAGTTAGTAAATCATTCAAGGGCAATCAAAAACATGTTTTGTGGTAGCCTCACTTGTTACCAAACAAATAAAACATTCTCAGCACCAGTTGAGCTGCTATGCTTTTCTGGTTCACCTCTGTCAGCAACCTGAGGACAGTGCATACACTTTCGTGTAGACCCAGTTCACAGAATCACTCAGTGGTTGAGGTGGGAAGGAACCAGTGCTAAGCCGAGGGGAAGGATCACCTCCCTCAACGTGCTGGCAACGCTCTGCCTAATGCAGCCAATGCAGCCCAGGATGCTGTTGGCCTCCTTTGCTTCAAGGGCTGGTTCATGGTCAACTTGGTGCTTACCGGGACCACCAGTTGCTTCTCTGCAAAGCTGCTTTCCAGTAAATTAATGAAAGGCACTCACCTCCCATGTAATTACTTGAAGAAATTAATTGCAGACCTCTGCCGTCAGTGTGGGTCCAGAACGAGAACAAGAAATGGCAGTGTAGGACTCCGCTGAGTCATTAGGGTATTCATCTTTTGAGGGCAGGAACTGGGGGCCAGTGTAGCTTAAAACAAAGTATTCCCTTATAAATCCCATTTGCAATGTTCAAATCTCTTTGCTTTCACTATCATACATGTGGAAAACTGTGAAACAATGCACCCACAAGTCTGGCGCACTGCAGAATGGCGCATATCAGGATGTATGGAAGAATTTTGATAGTAGGACCTTAACAACAATTTTCGGTTGTCAGAAAAAGAGGTTAGGAAGAGAACCTTACTTCACAAGTGGCCTAGAGGGCTCAACATAGAGCAGTGGGCTCAAACACAGCAAATGGGTGAGTAAACAGCAGATGGATTTTGTCTGGGATTGTGATATTTTACTAGAACTACCCTCTAAGAAAAGCGTTCACCACTTTTTTTTCTCATAAAAGTTGTCAACTTACCTGTAAAATGTAAACATATCATAGCATTCATAAGACATCACCTCAGACCCAATTTAGCCTCAATCCTGAAAAGCAATTAATTTGATCTCATTTTTAAATCTGCAAACTTGGTGAGACTTTAAAGACCACTTATCCAATTTATAATAAGTGAAACTCATTCAATAAGGAAAAGCCTCTATTTTCTTGAGTTTGGAACTCTAACCTGATCTCAGAAACAGCTGAATGACACCGTAACCAGAACAAAGCTGGACACTGAACACCGTGCTGAACTATACCTTAGCACGTACGCACCACACTGGGTACAACTAAGGAGAAGCTATAGGGACTTAAAGGTCTGTCTCCCTCCCCATGTGCAAATAAACATCATATTTAAACAGTCAAAAGCAGTTCAGAATCTGATCCTTAGTATTTCCATCTTCATTACAGTCCCATTTCTGCTTCCAGAGCCAGATCTCATCAGATTCTAAATCATTCTGATTATAGTAATTTCCATATTTTACAAGACCTTTTGCAATTTTGTGGTTATTGATGTTAACTAGAAAAAAGAATAATCCCCAATTTCTCCAGTAATGAACCACTGAGTTATCCCACGATATTATCTCCCTAGACCCTGAGGGTGACTTTGAAAAGAATGTTAGTTATCTCTAATGGAGATATGTAAACAGATGTTATATTTGCCATCTGATTAAGCTTTTCAGAATGATCATTAAAGTCACTTAGCCATATGGAACATCATATGTACCTACTGTTTAACTGGGCAAAGCACATTCCTTGCTCTGAAGAAAATATATGATCTGTGATAGCTAAGGAAAGACTAGGAATCCAAACTTTATTTTCTCCATTCTCCTCTGGAAAGAAATTAAGGTTATTTGAATGAAACTGTTTTCAAGACCTCTGCACCAAAACAGAGATGTGTGAAGATAATCAAGAAGATCTGACAGTTAAAATAACTAAATCATTCCCTTGACTGCTGGCTTTGACCCCCCCTCTTCTGCCAAAGTTTTTCTGTGTTCCACTGGGGAAGCCATTTAAAACAACATTATCACATGTGGTCATTGCATATGCCTAATTTTCTCGCTATTCAATTTGAAAGCATTGGGTCTCATTTGCAGCAAGATCTAAAAAAAAAACCAACCAAAAAAAAAATGAAACAAACCCCACAGCTGATGTCAACATGAATTTTCTTATATATTTCATGGGCTTTATAAGGCTGAGCAAATCCTGAATTATCAAGCGTGGATAAATCAAGCATCCAAGATTAATGGGAAGGTGGGTTTAGATTTTAGGTTTGGTTTGGGTGTTTGTTTTTTCTTATTTCTCTGTGCTCTACTTTGCCCTAGATTTTCCCCTGTCCCTTACTGCTTCCCAGCTGCATTCCCTTACCCTTTCTTTCCCAGAACCCATCCAGACAGATGGATTCATATAACCGCTAATGCCCAGCTTCTAAGCTATGTTAACACAGTGCTGTTCCCAAGATAATACAGTCTGTTTCTCAGTTTGGCTTATTATTCCGGAGCATAAAAAAGAAAGACTCCACGCTTTCAGTTCCAGTGCACAACCTCATCCGAGGATGGAGCAGTGGTTACAGTGAAAGGCTGACTTCATCTTGGAGCTAATCATCCTTAATCCCTGGGAAAACAGTACCCATGTACTTTGGTTAGCAGGAGGAGCAGTAAGAACCTTCAGCACATGCAAGAAAAATTCGCTCTTTGAAGACTTCATTATTATCTCTAGCAAATATATAGAGAGACGGTGTGAAGTCTGGATAATAACTCAGCCAAATTTGTTTGCATTTTCAAAAGTCATCTGGCTCTTCTAGTAGTGCTGGAATATCAGGAGTACAGAAAAGAATTCCAGGCTTAGTTAGTTATTTTTGAAAATAGATAATGTCTTTTCACTCCTTAAAATGACTAAATCATTCTGGCTAAAACTGAAAGCACAGAAACAAATGATTGGCTTCATTAGCCTGAGACACAGAAACAGAACGTGGAAAATTTTAGTTTAACATGTAAACTTTGTTAAAGTTACAGACTGAAAAGTGATCATATAGTCAGAATCAAGTAATTCTGATAATAGTAGGCGTTACCAGTTCTGCATACCACACTCGGTTGTGATAGCTATGACAGAATTATTGTAATGACTTTCTCCCGCTAAATTACTTTGTTTTGTACTAAATCTCTAATTTACCCTAATCAAACTTTTTGCTTGACATACACTTATAATAAACTTTTCCTATGTAAAATGCATCATTTGTTTGTTATAGCATCAGTAATATAAAAAGAAATGTTGACTCTTTTCTCAGGCCACCTGACTGGGATTCCCAGAGAGCATGCTGCACCCGGTGCAGGTTCCTCTGTCCTCCTCGCAGCTGCTCCTGCTGGCTCTGGTCTCCTCCGCCTTTCTCTCCTTCCCTCTCCTACCAGCTCCTTCCAGCCGCCCTGCCTCAAGTTTCTCATTACAGTCCCATTCCCTTGGCTCAGGCATCTTGACACTCACTTCTTGCCATGTTTCTGCTATTTTCACTATTTCTGTCCTAAGAGAAAGCTGTTTCCCAAGCCTCCTTCCTGCTCACATGTAGATAATATTACAGATACTGAGAAATACATTATCTTACCTTCACCAGGAGATTCTCTAATGAAACCTAAGGTAGTGCTTCTGTTACAAGATGCATCAGCATCCGACTGAGGGTTGATAAACATATTAAAAGGAAGATATGCTAGCCAAGACACTTTTAAACACAGCTTGGATGGTGCTGTAAAGGGGAAACCAGCCACCAGTCACCACTGTATCTATGCCTGGATCTAGCAAATTCATGTTAATTAATTTTTGTACTTCATTACAGAAACTAGGATTTGCAATTTAATAAGCCTTGGATTTTACTTCCCATCTTTGTCCTGTGGCAGTCCAGAGTCTAAGTATCTTAATGACAGTGTGCAACCAACTAGCACAGAATTTCATTTATTATACTTATGTTGCTATTAAAGTAATGAGATAAAGTGCATAATAATAAAACCAGCAAATAAATAAACATGGGTGAGATGTGAAACATATTACTTTTTTAGAGCCCTTAAAATATTTTATAACTTTTTTTCAAGGATACCTTCTAATATGGACAAAGGATGGTCACCATTAAATACACATTATCTATCAACACATGACATTTGTCTTTGACGAGAAAGGTGATGATATAACTCAATCGAAAATAAACAGACAAGCCTGTGTTGTTGTAACTGGTACACTCGACTGAAGATACTTTTTCCCCCTACTGAATATTCTTAATGACAACATCAGATTTCATTTTGTTGTGCTGTTAGTAACTAATAAAAATAATAAACATGGGAATATGAGTTTCCAGACAAAAAGCTGTTTCATTTAGTGAGTCTGCACTGGCAAAGTCTCTGCAGTAGTAGGTGTTAGGAGCTGAACTTCAGCAAATACAGAACAAAACAAGAGAAGAAAGTCCGTGCTGTGCCTCCGAGAGCTTGCCTACATAGCACAGGCATCATTAAAAGGAGCCAACGCTCAAATCTGAAGCAGGATCACTGCCTGGCACTAGCTCCCTGTGTTATTCTGCCCTGAGGGCCTCTGTGTGTCCAGTGAAAGCCCACTGCCAAGGGGAAGCTGCGGAAAGGCACTGGGAAGGTGGCATGACGTTGTTCATGTAAGGAGCCACCAGTCTGCGACTTTGGGCTGTTTCCCAGGTCTTGGCTGGAAAGCTCCATGGCAGAAAAAGACCTGGGGGTAC
>VXBL01000961.1:240689-304919 GCA_013400195.1 Aramus guarauna | reverse complement strand
GGTGTCCTGGCCCATGGCAGGCAGTTGGAACTACATTGTCTTTGAAGTCCCTTCCAACCCAAACCCTTCTATGATTCTGTGATTCTATGAATGTGGGTTGTTTAGCCTGGAGAAAAGGAGGCTGAGGGGAGACCTTATCGCTCTCTACAACTACCTGAAAGGAGGGTGTAGTGAGGTGGGTGTTGGTCTCTCTTCCCAAGTAATAAGTGATAGGACAAGAGGAAATGGCCTTAGGTTGTGCCAGGGGAGGTTTAGGTTAAGTATTAGGAAAAATTTCTTCACTGAAAGGGTTGTCAATCACTGGAACAGGCTGCCCAGGGAAGTGGTTGAGTCACCATCCCTGGAGGTATTTCAAAGACTTGTAGACGTGGTGCTTAGGGACATGGTTTAGTGGTGGACTTGGCAGTGCTAGGTTGGACTTGATGATTTTAAGGGTCTTTTCCAACGAAAATGGTTCTATGATTCTATGTTTTTTCAACATCAATGTCACAACAGTTTTGTCTTTTTCTGGGCTGAACTAGGGCCAACTGAACCACACTGGAGACTCAGATTTGTAAAGAAAGAAATCAGAAGGAAAAGCACACAGCTAACAGCCTGACAACTAGTGCAAGAATTTAAGCATTGGAATGGGTTCTCCAGAAAGGCTGTGCAGTCTCCTGCCTTGGAGGTTTCCAAGAGCAGGTTGGACAGAGCCCTCAACAACAGTCTCTGAAATCAGTATTGACCCAACATTGTGCAGAATGGCTCTAAAATATAAATAGTGTATATATATCCTATGAATCTTAAATACTAATATAAGAGTTTGAAACCTTTATACCTTCGTCTGTGTAGAGAATAATATTTAAGGTATCAGAGATGTTTTCTGTAATATACATACACATATAGTATATTTCTATTAAAACACTCTCCACTCAGCATGCTGCTTTTCTTTTTTTTTCTTTCGCTTTTTTCCTCACAGTCTTTCATATTCACAGAGATATTTATCCTTCTACCTTCTTTCCATTTTGTGAGGCTAATCTGAACTACAAATTCTTGAACCATATCTCAAATACTTTATAATTCTTTAGAAATTCATTCCATAATTTTTTTTTGTGGTTTGTACTTTTGAGGGTTTTTTTATAAGAAAGTTTGCCTTTCCGTTGCCCAGTAGTTGTGTGACTCTCTTTTAAAGTTTCAGATGTGAAATTATGATCACTGGGACAGAGCATTTTCCAAGTATTAAGTATCAAAATGAATCATGTGTTGCAAATAAAGTCTGTGTTTCATTTCAATAGAGAGATTAAAGAGAAATTGCATTTGCTCATAAAGACCAAATCATGCTGCTGGTTTTCCAAGATTAATATCTAAAAGCTCACAACCTTGTTTTTCAGCAATAATGAAGTGATATCTGATTAGAAACATGTGCAAAAATAATCTAGCTGAAGGAATGAGTCACACAAAGGTGTCAAATCATCAAACAGAATCAAGTAATCTTGATGCCAAATTCTGGCTGATACTAAGGTAGATCCAACTGGGCTCTGACTAGAGCAGTGCTTGCACAATAGTTTGAATGGCTAGAAATGTGTAACACACTTTCTGTTCAAATACGAGACGGAGTGCTGAATTCTGAAAAGTATTTGTGCAAATAGAGAGAAAACATTTCTTTATCCTGCTGTTTCATACTTCTGATATGACGTAACAGGATCATTCTCAGGAGTATGATTATATTTACATCTCCAATTCTCATTCAACATTTCATTTATTTTTCAAGCAATGAGACTCTAGACTTGCTGCAGGTAGACAAGGGAGTATGAATTCTCCATATCCTGACACAGTTGTTCCATCATAAACCTGTCAGACAACCTCTCCATAAAAAGAAATTCAGAAGTAGGGAAATATTTAGCAAGATAATGAAAGTCTATGTTCCAATAGGGTTTCCTCAAGAAGGGTGGCTAAATTTTGAATTTTAAACTTTCCCACTCAAACAAGAGAGAATGTAGTTTTAGTAAACTGCATCCAAAATTACTTTTTACTAAACAGTCATGACTGTCATTAATTATCAGTGTGGTCTGTGACTTTGGCACTATTATCCCTCAGATACCTGATGCATACTGCTTTTACTCATCTAAAAAAGGAAAAAATACTCATTTCAGATACACCATTTCTTCTAAAAGTAAGGGAAAAGCTTCAAATTAGGAGAGATGATGATGTCTCAGAACTGCAGTTTCTTCACTGTGGGCTGGTCTTGGAGCCCACAGCTGGATTTCTGGTCACGGTGTCTGTCAGCGGAGCCTCTGGGGCAGCTGTATGGAACAAACCCCCTGGAAAGACACATGCTTTACTTCATTCCATAGATCTACCATCCTTTTTTGCTTTTTTAAAACCATTAATTCTGTGCTAATACTCACTCTCACCGCAGATGGAATCACAGCAAAGGGAGCCATCTCCTCTCACTCCTTCTCCTGGAAAAAGCAGGTCACTTTGCAGAGAGCTTTTACAAAAGTGGTCTGGTACGGTTTTGAATACAGGAATTGATCTGTCAGTTGACTTCTGCTCAAACAAATACCTCATTATTTGCTACATTTTCTGTCACTCTGTCTCAGAGGTACCCTTCCTGACACTGCACCAGAGCCTTGCTGGCTATAATTTGATGTTTCTGTTTAAAGATATTTTAATTCTTCGTGAGTTATTCTGTTTCACAGTTTTGCATAGGTAAATTGTCAATATATGCCACAAAATGAATCAAAAGAAGGACAAATATTTTCTTAAAAATATGACCTAGGGCTGCAAAATAATTGGGTTTATTTTGGGGGTTTTAGTACATTGCCTTTTTCCATAATCCAGTTAAAATCTGCTTGTTGCTACATTGTTTGCAATAGAAAAATAACGTATTTGATTGTCTGTATTGAAGCTAGTCAAGTAAAACGATGCATCCAGTTAAGCTGTGACCTTCTGTTTATACACTGCTAAAAGCTTCCATCTAAAAGACACAGCAGCCAGCATGTTAATTGTTTTAATTATGAAGTACAAGTAAAATACGCAAACAGAAGCTGACTTCACCATTGCAAAGAGCATTACATTTAGATGAGTGAAGAACAATTATGGCAAATTGCTTCAAGGATGACATTATCTGGTGGAAAAATAGGGGGAAGGGAGAAAACTAAAAAATACCCCAATTCCTATGCTTCACCTCAATACATTTCCAGTGGCCTACAACATCCTTCCTCTCCATAAAGAGTCGCATTCCCCGCTTCTTCTCTCAACCACAGCTTGTATGCGACTCATCAGTTAAAAACAAAGGGCATGAAAAATATTCCAGCTATCACTCGACCGTTCTATTAGACGAACTGCAGTGGCTACAGAAGCCACAAGATGGCACATTGTTTGTTCCCTGTCTCTCACGGTATGGTGAAAAGATTGTGTTAGCAATCACAAAGATGAACTACTGCGGCTTTATTAGGCACATTATCTTTTCAATAACAAACACTTTCATCTGAGTGCAACGGCTAAGATTTTAATTGCAGCAACTATTGAAGTTTCAGGAAAAAAAATATGATTCAAGGACGTCAATCCCACCTCAAGGAATTATACACATACCATGGTAGTGAAATATTCCTGCTTTTACCTAAAAGCCAGCTGCAGCGTGTTCCCAGATGTATTTTGGTTAGTATAATCTGACTACAGTAAACAAAACAGGTTTGTAAAACCACCTGAATGATCAAACCACCAGTACAACATGCAAATCCCAGCGAATATAGGATATAACGTGCTTCCAGTCCCTCAAATTCTTTTATCCAATGCATTCACCACTCAGGCAATATTTAGGAATCCTACATATACATGCCTGCATCATTACAACAACACTGTTGATGTCCACCCTGTTTTGTGAACACGTTTTCTTCTCTGCAGAAACTACCTGAAATACAACAAGTGATACGAACAACTCATGGAAGCCCTACATGTTCATTCCCATGACCTCATTCTCAAATCCTGCTCAGAATTTGAGATGACCACAAATAATTGTAGTTCATGAAAGTTTTCAGGGTTTGGTCTAGAGTTTTCTAGAGTTTTTGGTTCTGCCATAGTTCAGACTAGACTGGGATGTCCAGAAAGACACTCTTTTAGACAAATAAACATTGGCTATAAAACTCCAAGTGTCTCTTCTGAGTGTTTTGTAGGCTAATTTTACTTTTAACACAAAGAATATAATTATGAAATGTATCTATAAACTCCTTTCAAGTGAGCTAGCGAAGCAATACTCCAGTTCCCTTAATAAAAACTTTTTGAGCTGTAATGTTTCTAGGTTTCAAATATTAAAGCTACATTTTATGTGGTGCTTATCTACCACAGTGACAGGATTCTAAAAGACAGTTTCCAATTCAATCCACAGCAGTCCCATCTACTGCTTATTGATGTTCCTACGCTTGTGTAAAATTATATTGTATTTTCTTTCCAGTCTGGGAATATTTCTCTGGTTTGGACTTTATTAAACCTAGTAATCTAAAAAGTTAAATTTGTCTTAGACAAGCCAGAGTGCAGTCAAATACCAGAGAATGGCTTAATGAGATGAAAAGCTGTTCTCCAGCCCTACCCCTTCTGATCTCTTCAGAGGAACTCTTGCACCCTAAAAGGATAGGACGCAGCTACAAGTTCTTACTTTTACTATATTGTTTTCTAGAATCAATTCTCAAAGTTCACCAGCAACTTGTACGCAATGAAGTGGTACAGGAACATAAGTATTCAGAAAATCACTTGGTGCAGACTATTTATCATTATGAAATGTTTCATATCATTCTTAATGGTGCTAACTCAGGTCTTTTGTAATATTGACCTATGTGCATTTAGTGCAGAAGCAGTCCAGAAATATCTAAATGACTAATCACCTCAATATAGTAGATTAAGACCAGTTATTAAGGAAGTTACAGTTTCTGTGTCTAGAAGACAACTGCTTTGTATGTGTGAAACAAAAAAAATATGCTTTTATTGTCTCTGGTTCTTTGCTTTTGAAACTCCCTACTTTGGCACTTCAAAAGGCAAAACCAGCAGGCAAGAAGAAGAAGATGACAGCAGGGGAAAACTCAGGGGGAAGAGGAAGGAGGACTGTATTTCTTCCCACAAGGGTTTGTTGTGGCCATGAAACATTTATGCAGTAAGACAATTATAAAGAATAGTTTCCTTTCCATATCTAATTAGAGTAAAATTACATTAAGAAATTGAATACATTTTTTATTCCATTCAATTCTGTAATAAGGGACACAAGTGTTCAACAAACTGCAATAGCTATAAGGAAAGACCCACTACATCAGGTTGCTTTAAACAGAACTCATACGGAGTAGCCTCAGAACAACACAGATTTTTTGCACACAGCTGGTGGCACAGAATGCTGCATGCAACCAATTGCAAGCTACATAAAAAGGAAAATGCTTAATATTCCTCCCCCTCTCCCGTTAAAATTACACATTTTTATGGCAGGCACTCAGCTTAAGTTGAGGCTAGATGCATGGCATTCTCGATGGTGAATTCTGACCCCTCAGGGGAGCTAAGGACTGGGAAAGTGAACATAAAATACAGTATGTATGCAGCACATGTGACCTTTAAGTCACAATTGCCGCTATCATGATAGCATCTGTGGAAGAAAACCCTGGGTTCACCAGTTAAAGGGTTGTAAGTAGGGAAACACCTTATTTAGTCAACAGACTTCCCTGAGTTCTCAGACTTCGAGGTACTTTAAACACCAGATTTCAAACATACACAGTGATAAAGGCCTATGGAGATAAGGTGAGAAGGGCCCCAAACTCATTATGAAGCACGAATAAAATCAGTCTCATTTGACTGCTCGTTTGTCAATGAGATAATATTTTTTCTTGCTCAGAGGAAAGTAAACATCGTAGGAAGAGGGCACCTAAAAGGCTATTTCCAAGCTGAACTTCTGTGCATTAAAGCACATGGCATTGCAGGTGAAACACAAACCCACTGGGGTTAGTGAGAGATTACAGAAACCACTTATGCTGTTTTGAGTCCCTGGTGCTAATAATCCAAGTCCACAAGGCTGGACAAGCAGCAGAAAGTAGCCGTACCAGCTTTAGTAAAGCAGACTGAACTTCACTGTGAGAAGACAATTTGTTTCAGCACTCTTTAACCAAGGTTCCCAAGGTAATAAATCCCATCACCTACCACTCACTATATGTTCATCCTCAAACAAATCTTAAGTAGAAATCTTTAAAAAGGGCTGGTCTGACTGTATGCAGTTCTTACCTAAGGCATGATGAGCCTGCTTATGTCTGCCAGTTTCTTTTTTCACCTCATATTTTCACCATCTCTTTCTCCTTTTTTCTTCTCATAGGCTCTTCAAAGCATACTGCAAACTGAATAATATTATGGCTTTTAATAAAAATTTACTTAAGCTGGAATAGGTTTAATTTTCCATTCTCAGGTATTATAAGTCATGATAAAATCCAAGGTCTGCTAAAAAACCTCTCATGGTTTAACCCCAGTTGGCAGCTAACCACAGAGCCGCTTCGTCCCTCCCTGCAGTGGGATGGGGGAGAGAATCGGAAGGGTAAGTGTGAGAAATTCAGCCATCTCCAGAAAAGCAGGGCTCCATCATGTGTAATGGTTACTTGGGAAGACAAAACACCATAACTCCGAACGTTCCCTTCTTTGTCCTTCTTCCCCCAGCTTTATATGCTGATCATGATGTCATATGAGATGTCAGTTGAGATCAGCTGTCCCAAGTGTGTCCCCTCCCAACTTCATGTGCACCCTCAACCTATTTGACTCTGTGTAAGCACTGCTCAGCAGTAGCAAAAACTTCTGTTTCATCAACACTATTTTCATCACAAATCCAAAACATAGCCCCATAGAAACCTACTATGAAGAAAATTAACTTTATCCCAGCTAAAACCAGTACAAACCAGAAAAAAACCTCGACAATCTGTCAAAGAAACTACCTCCCAACAAAATGTAAGAACATAAGAACAGCAATATTGGTTGGACCAAGTGGCCATCTCCCCAATATCCTGTGTCCCACAGGAGCCAGAAGATGTAAAAAGGACAATTCCCATCCAGTTTCTATAGCTGGGTGTGCTGACTCCTGCTCTAGGAGCTCATCTCTCACTCTCCTGTGTGAACAGAGAGTGGAGGAAAGTCACTACTGCAATTCCTTAACCAAGATCTGCACCACCTCAGACACCAAACTGTGGAAATGGGGCCTTCCTCTACCCCAAGTAGCATGGGAATACCCAGAATAGAGTAGAACAGAATAGAATAATTTGTAGTTTGAACTGACCGACAATGATCATCTAGTCCAACTGCCTGACCACTTCAAAGCTGACCAAATTAAAGCATGTTGTTAAGGGCATTGTCCAAATGCCTCTTAAATACTGACAGGCTTGGGGCATCCACCCTCTCTCTAGGAAGCCTGTTCCAGTGTTTGACCACACTCTTGGATCACCTGTGGATCCCGAGGAGAAGAGATCAGCTCCTCCCTCTCCACTTTGGTGCTGTGTTACCCCTCAATGCTATCACCTGGCACCCTAAGCTTATCCACACAACATAGCTGCTCTATCTAGGTGTGCACCTCTGACATCTGTCCCTCTCCAGCAGCTAGCTCGGATGAGCTGGAGGATGGAGTGTCTGCGTAGTTGTAGACCAGACAGGACTCTCTCTTCTCTGGCTGTTGCACCTGAGGATGTTCTTGGCTGATTTTACCAAGCTCAGAGACCTTCTGGACTATGCTGGGTTATGTGGCCTCCATGGTACATGCCCTATCCTCAAGATGACCCATATACTGCATCTTTTGCTTCAAGAAGTGAAAATCCCCCACTATCCTTTTTCCTCTTGCCTCAAGGTTACCCCAGCGAAAGGGAACTCCTGTCTGTTGCTCCACATCTATTCTCTTCATTTCTGGTCATGATGCCATTTTTCTGTGCTCTACTCTTTTTCTGCTGAATTTCTAGTATAAGAGAAAGGTTTGGGGCTTGGGGTTGTGGGTTTTTTTTAGCACTACTGAGGTGATTTTATCTGGGAACTAAGATCTCTGCCCTAGGTACCCAGAGCCCACCTTATTAAATGTCTTCACCCAGTCTCTACCACCATGTGCACTGCTTTACAATCATCCCTACCAAATTCCATCAGCCTTTTTATCTCAGTGTTTTAAGATCCTTTTGCAATTCATCATCCAGACTGTCTTTGCTACCTAAACTTGCAATTTATTACCACCTAATAAATATAATTCTTGACTATTCATCCCAAACTCAAAGTAGGCAATATATGAACTCAACCTATTTTGCTCTTTTCCGCCTCTTCCTAAGATGCAATCACCTACGCTAAAAATCAATACCAAGCTGATACACAGATGTTGTAAATCATTTCATACATATGATGATATGAAAGTTCACAAAGCGTCATTGCCTTGTTTATATCGAATGGCAAATCTACCTATATTCCAGTATATATAGATATTTTTTATAGTAAGTATGTCAATATTTTAGATCTCTCTATTTTAGATTTATAGAGTTGCCTCCTTCAATAATTTTTGCCTCCACTAGCACACATTAATGATGGAATGATAAAAAACTTATATATTTGGTTTAATCAAATTAATATGTGTTATGGACTCTATTTTATTTCATGAGATGGTGATGAAGTAAATTTAAAAAATATATCATATCTATAATGTCTTGATTTTGGGGCTTTTTGATAGACATAGGAGCTGCAAGAAAAGGTGGGGGAAAAGCATTTTCCAGAGGTATTTTTGATTTTGCTGCTTAACACTGTCAAATGACTACAAAGCAGCTCATTCTCTAAATTATTATTCCGAATGTGAACAGCATAAGAATTGTTTAAAATAATCCTCTATTAGAGCCTGCACTGCATTTCATTTTAAAATGCTGAAAAGAATGGAATTGTGAATGATTGTTATGACCCACTCACTATTATTACTCTACACTGCTACCAGAACTATAATATAATCCATTCCTCATTAAAAAATGCTTTATACTCTTTTGCACAGTTAAGTTTTGTCTTCTGAAGTTGAAAAGGATTTCTGCTTGAAGGTTAACTTTGAACAAGATATCATTATATCCATGAATATATCCAACTGTCCATTTACAAGTAACAGCACTGATGAGAACAAATTTGTTAAATCAGAGTAATAACGTAGTAGGAGAAAATAAGTTCACTACACAAGTATCCTGAAAACAGTTATACATAGCATTATATATAGCCTATTATATCAATCTCTAACACTGCTAGTAATAAATATTCCAGTGGTGTATTCAGAGATTATTACTGAAATTCTGCTTACACTAAAGTCAGCGGAAGACTTTGAACTTAACCAAGTTCTTAACCAGTCACATTGTGATATAAGTTTTATTGCATTTTTACCTTTTCCAAATATATATATATTTCGTGCAGTTTAATGTGGGACTCCAAACTGTGAAGTTGAAATGTGGTGAGAACTTGCGCACTCTTGCAAATATTACAGTGACTGTCATCATTCTTCGTTCATAATTGCTGTGTTTACAATAAAAATTTTTATTTCCAATTTTCTTTTAATAAAGTATGGAAAATAAAAAATATAATGCACAGTGAATAAGACTTCATTTGTAATCTCTGAAATATTATACTGCATAACACTCATTATATGCACTGCAAAATTAATATAGCAATATTTATATTCCAAATGAATTATCCCTTACTTTGGAACTCTCATCTGAGATGTTGCAAAGAAGACTGCATGATTTTTAGCAAAATCTACTAAATTATATTTGCTGACACTTCAGAAAGCATCAGTATGAACTGCCTTAGCCTTTTAAAACATCATATAATTGGCTGTGCAGTATTGAAAATTCTGAAAACATATTCATAACAAGTTTCCAAACCATTAGTGCAAATTAGGAATGATATATGACATACATATCCAACATTTATCTCTTAGACGCAACCACATGCGGTTGCCGATTATGTTTAATCATATTACTTACAACAGCCAAGATATTCTGTGACTGACACATTACCTGAAAACAATTCAATTTAGTTTTGTGCTTCTTCAGTAGGCGCTCTTCCAAAGTTTGTCTCCATTTGAAAATAGTAAGAAGAGATGGCCACTTCAGCTGGCTTGACTCTTGGGTTTTTCCTTTCTGCCCATCCAAAGAACACCGCTTTTGGTAGTGCGGGCGCAAAACCTCATGAGATGCTGCTTTGACACTCGGTACACTTCCTCGGTGATTTATCAAGGTTGAGTTATTTACCGCTAGATAGTTCATTTTTAACCTCAGTCTTCTGATAACTGTTTTCTCACTTAAAAAACCCCAAACCTATAATTAAAAAAAAAGTTTCCCTCTCTTTTTGTTTTCTGTATGCAATAGTATTCTATACCCTAAAATATAATCCCATAAATTTTGCTGTAATTTACGGTATTTGATGCTATTAATTGCACAATCCCAAACTGAGTTTGTCATGCACATGCCACAAAACTGGTTACCGTTTTCATCTGACCTATCTCAGAGCCTCAGAGAGGATCCTAATCCATTATTAACAACTCTCACACAAGACAGTCTGTGGTAGCTCTTCTCTCTCACTTGTGTCCTGCACTGTTCCTCTTCTCTTGTACTAATGTTACTGTTTTCTATTTTATAGTTGCCAAAAGCAGATCACAGCATCAGCGCACTCATGCAGCATGAAAAACAACTCCATTGACACATATTCAATGTAGCCAATAAAGATGTAGTAGCCTTATGAAAAGCCTATGAAAAAAAACCAGAAAAAATAAAAAGCTTCCTGAACATAGTTTGCAGAGCCACATAATTAAATGCCAGAGGGCTATGAAATCTGCTGAATGAGCTGAACTGGTTCTTTTTGGTTTTGAAATCTTTTTTTTTTTTAGATCAATCATACAAGCCTGAGCCCATGCAAGGACACACATATCTCTTCACACCAAAACAATAATAGGAAAATAATGCCTAAAGCAGAAGCTATAGCTAGCAAAGTTGCAATTGTGAAAAAGGAGTTTGACCTCTCCCTCCCCCCCTGCACCCTCCTCAAACACACTGGAAATAGAAAGAATTGCCTGTAAATTTTGCAGCCTCTCAATTTTCTAGAAGCCAAGCTGACATATTTCTCATTAATCAGAAGATGTTCTCACTACTATCACACAGTTGTCTTCATTTCAGGTAACATGTGAAAAATGAGTTTTCTACAGTATTAACACTAAATAGAAAATTATGGTACAGAAAAACTGTTTTTGCTCCCCTCACCTTTCTTTTTTTTGGAGGCATGACTTTAAAGACTCAGTGTCCAAACATCTATCTGCTGGTATTATTGAGCAATGAATTCAGTAATTACTGGGACACTTCTGAGCAAATCTGGACAACTCTCAAAGTTCCTCACAATTTTCATGGGAACAGTAGGAAATTTGAAAGAAAGAGAACATGTTATTGCTTCCAGTGAAGGAAAGGCTGAAACGTTATATTTTTTAAACATCAGATAATCCACTCAAAAGTGAGAAAAGTGGGAGTAAAACTACAATGACAGTGTGCACTTAAAAGTTGGGATGGAAGGATACAGGCTCTTTAGAGAGGACAGGCAGGGGACACAAGGAGGGGGTGTTGTCCTCTATGTCAATGACCGGTTGGAGTGCATGGAGCTGTGCCTGGGGATGGATGAGGAGCCTACAGAGAACTTATGGTCTGAGCAGCCAGGGATCCACTTAGGAAAACTAAAGCCTTGATAGAATCAAATCTGACCAGGGATATCAAGGGAAACAAGAAAAGCTTCTATAGGTATGTCAGTGATAAAAAGAAGACTAGGGAAAATGCGGACCCTCTCCAGAATGAAGCAGACAACCTGGTTACCCAGGACATGGAGAGGGCTGAGATACTCAATGACTTTTTTACATCAGTCTTCACCAGCAAGGTCTGTAGCCACACCACCCCAGTCGCAGAAGGCAAAGGTAGGGACTGGGAGGATGAAGAACCACCCACTGTAAGAGATGATCAGGTTTGAGAATATCTAAGGAACCTGAAGGTGCTTAAGTCCATGGGACTTGATGAGATGCATCCCTGGGTCCTGAGGGAACTGGTGGATGAAGTGGTCAAGCCACTCTCCGTCATATCTGAGAAGTCGTGGCAATCTGGTGAAGTTCCCACTGACTGGAAAAGGGGGAACATAACCCCCATTTTTAACAAGGGAAAAAAGGAAGACCTGAGGACCTACAGGCTGGTCAGTATCACCTCTGTACATGGCAAGATCATGGAGCAGATCCTCCTGGAAACTATGCAAAATAAGAAAGTGATCGGTGACAGCCAACATGGCTTCATGAAAGGCAAATTGTGCCTGACAAATTTGGTGGCCTTCTACAATGAGGTTAACAGGGCTGGTGGATAAGGGATGAGCAACTGAAATAATCTACTGGGAATTGTACAAAGCATTTGACTCTGTTCTGCACAACACTCTTGTCTCTAAATTGGAGACACATGGATTTGACAGACGGACCACTTGGTGGATAAGGAATTGGCTGCATGGTCACATTCAAAGGGTTGTGGTCAACAGCTAGATGTCCAAGTGAAGACCAGTGATGAGTGGTGTTCCTCAGGGGTCGGTGTTTGGACCGGTGCTGTTTAACATCCTTGTTGGTGACATGGACAGAGGGATTGAGTGCACCCTCAGCAAGTTTGCCAACACCAAACTGTGTGGTGCAGTTGACACACTGAAGGGAAGGGATGTCATCCAGAGGGACCTTGACAGGCTTGAAAGGTGGGCCTATGCAAACCACATGAAATTCAACAAGGCCGAGTGCAAGATCCTGAACCCAAGCACAACTACAGGCTGGGCAGAGAATGGATCGAGAGCAGCCCTGAGGAGAAGGACTTGGTGTTTTTGTGAATGAGTCGACAATAAGCACTTGCAGCCCAGAAAGTTGACCATATCCTTGCTGCATTCCTGTGTGGCCAGCAGGTCGAGGGAGGTGATTCTGCCCCTCTACTCTGCCCTCGTGAAACCCCACCTGGAGTACTGTGTCCCGCTCTGGGGTCCCCAGTACAAGACAGACATGGAGCTGCTGGAGCAAGTCCAGAGGAGAGTCACAAAGACCAGAGGGCTGGAGCACCTCTCCTGTGAAGACAGGCTGAGAGAATTGAGGTTGTTCAGCCTGGAGAAGGTGAGGCTCTGGGGAGACCTGATAGCAACCTTCCAGTACCTGAAGGGGCCCACAGGAAAGCTGGAGAGGGACTGTTTACAAGGGCATGGAGTGACAGGACAAGGGGGAATGGCTTTAAGCTGAAGGAGGGAAGATTTAGATCAGATATTAGGAAGAAATTCTTCCCTGCGAGCATGTAAGACACCGGAACAGGTTGCCCAGAGAAGTTGTGGATGCCCTAGCCCTGGAAGTGTTCAAGGCAACCTGGTCTAGTGGAGGGTGTCCCTGCCCATGGCAGGGGGGTTGGAACTAGATGGTCTTTGAGGTCCCTTCCAACCCAAACCGTTCTATGATTCTAGACCTCTATCAGAAATTAAACTCTGCCATTCCTTGTGCTTATTTTCTATTATTAGAAGTAGAGGACCACAAAGGAAGCAAATTCAGCAGTACCACTAGGAAATATTTAGGGTCTATCAATGAAGCACCAAAAAAGAGATGTTTCTGGATATTGTAATGCAAGATGAGTTTGGTGTTTGGTTTGGGTTTTCTTTTTGGGGGTAGGGTGGAGCGGTGCAGAGGATACATACCACATATGGGACTGTCATGTCTGAGTACCATTCGCTCTAGAGTAACATCAGTAATGTCCTCACATCAAACTATTAGAAATAAAATTGCAAGCAAGTCAGAAGAATGCTACTTATCCCTCAAAGCATAATTTTCAGCTGAAAGCCCTCTGTTGCATCTAGACAGATAAAAAGAAATTATGATTGCCAAGTAGCACAAACTGACTTTATCATTTTCAGAAGGGAAGTAAAACAGTCCAGGAGAAAGCTAATTTTTTTTTTTTTCTCAGCTTCTTTTGGTCATGACTTTCACAGCACTGGGCTTCATTAGCATTTTTTATAGTTTTCATTATTTTCAACAGTTGTATAATTAATTTTTTTGTTAAAATCTCTAAAATAATTTTCTGCTGAGTTTCAGCAGTAAATTCACATGCTAGTTGTAAAATATTGTATCATCGAGAAAATTCTGTGTTTCTCCTGCTTGAGGATAAGAAATCATATTTTCACTTTAAAGCACAAAAGAAGGTCATGGATGACATCATCAGAGGATGAGTTCAGTCAGAATAAGACTTGAAGGCATTGCCTCCCATTTCTTTTTTCCTGTCCCAACAATATCAGCAAGTGCAATAAAAAAAAAAGTCTTGTTATAAACGTTCTCCAGGCATTTACACAACATTCATGTGATACTTCTGTAGAGTCTGTGGTTGGGAACAATAAAATAAATAAAAAAAGGGGGAAAGGGGGTTAGGGCAGGGGCACTTGCCAACAGAAAATCTTGGCTCAAAATGCTTCAGCTGCAAGGTCAGTTTTCAGTTGAAAATTGCAAGAAATCTGTGAAGGACTGTCCAGAAGAGAGACAAGAGGAAAACCAGAGGTCTTCAAAATGTAATATATGGGGGAAAATTGATTTATTTAGTCTAGTGAAGGAAGGAGTCATAAAGAGACATACTAGTCTTTAAAGAAAAAAGATTGCTGCAATAAGAAGAAACTATATATTTATTAATATCAGAAGGCAAAGTGCTTGAATTTCAATAAACATTTGGAAAGGAAACTTTCATAAGTACAAGGTGTGCTGGAGTAGACTGTCTGACATGACCACAGAAAAATATTGCATTTTCAGAGCGCATTAAAAAGACATCTATCAGAAATAGCTGATCATGTCTTGAATCAGGGGGATGGTTAAAGCAACCATTTTTTGTTTTCTTATCTTATTTCCTTGAATTTCTATTTGCTAGTGACTTATTTTCTTTAGAGAATATAGGAAATCAAGGATTTTTAGCCTCTAATTTTAATGCTGAACAGCTCAGAGAAGGTTTGAAGAACCTCCCTTAACATGGAAAAAAAATTATGCTATTAGTTATTTGGAATGAATCCTCGAAATTTTGCATATAAATTCACTGACACCTAAAAATGTAATACAAATAAGAAAATACACCCCCACTCCTCCAAGATCGTGAAATTTCTTTAAAAAAAAAAAAAAAAGAACTATATATTTTCTTAAAAAGAAACAAGTAAAAGCTTGTCTCCCCCCTCCTCCAATGAGAGATTTAACAACATAGACGTAAGACTGTTTATAAAAGCAATGCAGATACTAAACTCTCACTCATTTTCCAAAATGGCTGTCACTATTTAATTTCTTAATTAGCTGGAAAGCCGTAAAGACGCTGATGTTCAATATGCCTAACTCTGTATACAAAATAGGAATTTGAAAACAGTCAAATTACTATTAACAATATTTTTTATTATTTATTTATTTATTTATTTATTTATTTATTAAGAAAGCTTGCATTATCATGTCTCTTCCCTGGCAATGGTTGGGATAATGTATATATACCACAGAGGTCACAAAAATAACACTTAAAGCAAACAGGACCTTCTCAACATAACCCCAGCTCTTAGGAGATGCTTGGCAGATACTTGCAAAATACAGGAGAGTAGTTCCCAAAATCTAGGTTTTGGTGCACAACGCTGCAAACACTGCAGATAAGGAAGACTGTGCATCAAAGTGTTACAGCGTGTTAAGAACATGAAATAAAAGAACTGGGGTGGAATTCAGCCGGCTAGGTATATGAGACTAGTAACACTTTAGATGTCATATCTGCCACTTCATGAAGATGTCTCAGATTCTCTAAGGTGCCTAAAATGCATGAGAGACTGATGCCTAGACACCTAATTCATCCCAATTATGTTCTGAGACCCCTTAAGCAGTTTATGTCTGCTTGTGTATTGCAGCCACATAATTGCGTTAAACTCATTAATTTGCCCAGAAGCCTTTGCAATTGAACAAAAAGTACTGGCATATTCCTTAGTGAGCTTCCGAGTCCCTGTTAAAGCAGAATGTGCTAAAATATTAGTAACAGAAATCACTTTTATGTGGGTTAATGTCACCAGAAATTTTGAATGCCTAGTGAAATGAAAATAAGCAAGGGAAAGGAAAGAAAAGAAAAGAGAGAGGGGGAAAAAAGGACAGATAAAAGAGAAACTCCTCTTGAGTCTAATGAGCAAAGTAATGAATTCACCTTCCAACACTAACTGGAAACCAGTTCCTACCAGTTTTTCAAGAAAGTCTGAAGATCAAAGAAATGTAAATAAAATCCAGCTAGGGTAAGTATGCTAATGCCTGCCTAATTTAGAAGAAAAGTAATCAATACAAAGGAAGCAGGGACAAGAAAAATAGAAAGAGGCATAAAGTGAAAAATGCCACTGGAGAGCTGAATAAAATGGATCTTCTCCGCACCATTCTGGGAAATCTTAATATCAAGATGGTAGTACATAAATAATTTAAGAAGAAGTAAAAGTGAAATAAAATTAAATAAACAACGAAGAGAACATTTTTATTTTTTTTTTTAACCAGAGTAATCATCTTAGTTGAAAAGCTGGCGGCTGGGACGATACTATCACATATGTGTTCTCAGTTCTGGTACAACTCCCACTTGCTTGGTGGGACACTGAACAAGATGGACCCCTTGGGCAGACCCAGAATAGCTATTATTCTAATTAATTCAAATATGAATAATAGATTGTGGGTGTAACCAACATCTTCCTTCCCTACTTTTCCAAGAAAAAGCAGATATAAAAAAAGAACAAGGCAGAGGAGCTTCATGTAACAGGGCGGACATGACTGCTCGTTGTTCATCTGCTCTCCTTTCCTCAGAGCACAGACAGAAATCTCTGTCTTCACTTTTCAGACTCTACTCTTCAGCTTCCAGAGGATTAAAGAGAACATTTTGCAAGGTCAATAACATTTTTAGAGCCTTGATCTTATTTTTCAGAGTTGTTTTGGAGCTTCTGCGTATCCCACATGTAGACTTTCACCACAATGTTGCCCACTGTTTCATCTTGTCAGTGATAACAGCCAAGAGGAAAATAGTTTTTTCCCCTTCCTTTCTCCCTGCCTCAAAACCCATGTTCATTTAATGTTGCTACGATTTGAATGTCATATTTCCTTCTTGACCCTTCCAGCATGAACATCCTTTTCTCAGACTTTATCTATACCTTTAAGAGAAGATATGATAATATCTTAATTATACCTAAAATATATTCGTATCTACTAACTTCCTTTCCCTTAACACATAAATTATTGATAACGTCTAGGCAAGATCATTACCTGAATATGTGACTGGAACTGTTACCGATATTAATTCATAATTACAGAGTTTCCATTATTCTCTGTCAGTAGAGATTTCTGGTTAATCGAAGGGGGGAAAAAGAAAAAAGAAAAAAGAAAAAAGAAAAAAAAGAGGCAACAGGTCAACTAATCTGCAGATTAAATGACTTTTTCATTTTAGGCCATGTTACACCTAGCAGAAGCAAATATGCTGCTCCACATTAGCAGGTTCCTCCAACATTTAAAGAGTACAGGATGAATACTTCTTTATATCTGTTAATAATTTCATTGAAGAATTGGATCTACCAAGTTACAAATCATGCCATGGATGCTATAAACCAGAGTTTATGCCATAGATGCCTTTTAAACAACCCAATATTAAGTATTCAAGAGTGTAAAGAACCACATAAAATGAGTGGTCTTTCTCAACTCTTATTTTCAAGAACACTATCTGAGCAACCTAAAATTAAGACTGTGCTTTTTATAATAGCTATGTTTTTCATACTTCAGTGACAGAAACCACTTTTGCTCTTTTTTTTTTCCTCCTTCCCAAAAGTGTATGCACTGTAAAGTGCTTGCTGGTGGATACACTTACCATTTTTTTGTTTCGCCTCAGAATTTATGTGTCACCATGGTAATGAAATGAAAACACTTAGTAGATAGGGCTGTGAAGGCTAGTCAAACCTTGAGTCATTCATACAATTCTCTGGAAAGCAGACAGAAGTTATTCTCCTATTATCAGTAGCCAAATGGGGGTTTCATGACCCCCTGAATACTTCACTACAGTCTAAATGAAGAGCTCAGTAGACAACGTAGGGTTTCAAACGCACAAATTTTACCTCTAGAACAAGACTGATGGCATCATCCCCACAAGATTTTAATTACATTATTATTTCAAGTGCATTATATTTGTTTTTAGAAATTTTTATAGTGCTTATCACTGTCATAATTAAGCATTTGTATTACAATATAACTTAAATAATCCATCTATATTCAATTCACAAATAGTTCAGAATCTAAGTGTTTTGATTCTTGACAACTCTTTTGTTTTAATGGTTTAAAATGTTTAAAAAGGTACTCAAGCAGCCAGTTTTATCCTTTGGAATGATTTCCCCCAACTCTTTTCATTGGAATCAGCATAAGCAGCTGTGAAATATAATCAACACCATTTTGATAACTGACATTTTTGTGCTTTGTGAAATCAGAATATTAACACGTTGCTCTTCGTGTCAAATCACGCTTCAAAAGTTCCTTTGATTTACTAAGTACATCAGTCTCCTAACAAAGCAATCTTACACAGAAATTCTAATTTGAACTGAAATGCCAACCAAGTATTGAAATCCTACGTCTCCTGCCTCACTTCCTTCATCTGCTTACAAGAGATTGTAGTTAAAATGGTAACGTTATTAAAATTGCAAGCCTTTTGCTAATTTTCTGTATTGAGCTACCTATGTGCAGATAGTCGTATATTTCTGGGTATGTTCACGTGTTTAAATCCAGATGGCAAGAGTAAGAATCGGAGAGAAATGCCAGAGTTCCTCTGTTTCCCACAGCTGCAAGGGGAAGAGTGAAATGGAAAGTGCAGGAGGTTTGCAGGTCGCACACTTGCTTTACAAAAGTGAGATGATGCTAATTATCACAGTGGGTCTCCGCAAGCCAAGGTGTTTCACAAAAGACTACAGATTATAATCACAAACCGCTTTCTGATTTCAAATTATTCTTAGACATGATGAATGAGTAAAAATAAAAACAAATCCATAATCAAACACGCTTGCTTTAAAATGCCTATAAACCTGTGTTAGTAGATTACTTAATGATATTTAATTCAAAAAATTTAGCTTGAAACAAGGTCTCTCAGAAAAGAATAAATGGAAAATTTAGGGAGGGAAGTAATTTCCTTTATAATTCATTTTCCTTCATTTCCGTTATAGAATGGAAATACAGTGTTGTATGATCTCTGCAGCCTCAGAACTTCGAGACACAGAAATATTTGAAAAGTACTTCCTATTTTCATAAAAATAACCTGTAATTTACAGAGGGTTTTTTTGTTTGTTTGTTTTTTGTTTTTCCCTTTTTGGTAGCACCTGGCTCTTGTAAAGCTGCCCGGCAGAATGAAGTTGCAGTTGCAATACTGGAACATTTTGGGACACCTCTTTCCTCGAGGATAACGTGCAAGAAGGCAGTGTCAGGCAGGTACCAGAAGCTGTAGCCCTACTGCCAAAGAGAAAAGCAACCATTGTAGTTCCCTGGCAAATAAAAAGCAGCGTGTATGAGAGAGGTTGTGACTTAGTGAATGAAATCCATGCGGCCATGTCGCACAGAATGAGCCTTAATAACAATTTCTCCTTTACTTTTTTATGAGGATTGCAGATTAAAATCTTATTAGTATGATATCCAGAGTTGTAGAGACATTTATGCAATGGAACAGCTGCATTTTTGTTCAGAAGTTCATTTCCATCTCTCTGGATGAAGGGTAGCTTCAAATTTTATTTTCTCCGGTTGAAAAATATGTGCATATGTTTTGGGTTTTCTATTAGCTTTTGCCCCCAAAAACTCTGTTGTTTTTCTGCTTGATTATACAAAAATATCAAAGAACTTCTTCAAGCTTTGAATTTCTGCGTATCTCTTGTATCGCGAATTGTTTCACCATGCAAGAATGAAAAGGGTTTGATTCGGAATTTGCTCCGGTAAGCTGCCCAGGTCTGGAGACACACTCAACCTTGCACGTAGGGCATTCGTAAAGCGCTTTGCACTGGTATCAGTAGGTGTGGCACACCTGCAGCTCTCCACATCTCCTCCAGGGTCCGACCTTGTCAATAAAACTAAATCATTGCTCTAGATGGAGCCACGAGCTGGGCAGAAAATTCACGAGGGATGCAATAAAGCTTATAATAACAAGATGGACAAAGTTAAAAAAAAAAAAGCCGTGCCATTTAAGGTTAAAAAAGAATAATAAAATCAGACTGCTGATGTCAGCTATTGCAAAACGTTAATACTGAAACAGAGGAGCTACCTTACACCATTTACTTGGGGAGAATTTATCTTTGAACCACAGCTGAGATTTTTACCCAAATTGATGGATTTTATGCATTTTGCTGTTTCGCGAAACTTTTTCTATTAACCATTACTACAAAATGCAAACAGCTCTCCACACATCTGAATCTTCTCCCTTTTATTCTCATTCAATGCATCCCAGAGCATAGGGGTCCAAACCAAGCTTGGAGATAGTGCATTAAAACAAATAATTCCTACCTTTGAGAGAGTGTACAGTAAAAACATCCACACGCATATGAAAAAGAGAAATAAGGAAAAGTGTGAGAGAATTTGCAAAAGCAGGTCTGTGGCAGAATCTGAGAATAGTCTTTCAGTCTCTTGGCTTTCGCTGCAATTCTCCATTAGGGACCAAGGTAACCTTGCAAAGCTAGAATTAAGACTTTCAATTATAATGGTCTTGTATGAACTAATGAATATGCTCAATTATACTGCAAGAAATATTTTTGCCAACCAAGAGGTGACAGTGGGGTTTTTTCCTCATCTGGGAAACATTCAGCTTTCAGATCAGCATGAGCTTTGGTCTTCTAAGGAGATATTGGGGTAGGTCTAAGGGTAAAATTTAGCCTTCGCTGCCATATATTCCAGCGGATCCACCAGCTGCCCTTGTGCTCAGAAAACTACACAGAAGTGAAAAATGTTCCAGTATACAGAGGGATGTTTTCTGCATTTTTGGAGGAAGAACAAAGTGTTCTTTCATGGTTCTTTACTTTAAGGTCTGTAAGCATATGATCACATCTTCTTTTCTTGACAAAGCGGGAAAATACATTCACTCCACCTGTGATGAGATCAGCAACAGACAAGGTGACAAATAATGTCAAGAGCAATTGTCCAGTCCCTGCTGCTCAGCATCCATGTGAGGCCCTGCTGCTGTTCACCCGAGTGGGACCGGCCCTGACTGACAAGATGAGAAAACAACATTTTAAATGGAATCCCTGATATAAACTCTACCTAGCTATTTGAAGTTAAAAAAAGAGAATTCATTAGCCTGTGGGATGGGGAATTCAAAGCTGAAGGACTAATAAAAATCTAACTGGATCATATTCACAGGAATGACAGGCTTTTTTTGTGTACAGTGAAATGCTCTTATGCCAGAATGGGCTGTTCTTACAGCTTGTCCTACAGCACCCACAGACAGCACGTCTGTGCTGGTGAGCTGGTGCTCCTGCTAGTAGGTACCTGAGGGATTGAGTAGCTAATATGAAATATATTCCTTTCCTTTCCTTTCCTTTCCTTTCCTTTCCTTTCCTTTCCTTTCCTTTCCTTTCCTTTCCTTTCCTTTCCTTTCCTTTCCTTTCCTAGATTAACCACACAAAGAGAAACACGGTAACTCTAGAAAAGAGTTTTAAATAAAAGCTCTAGGTTTGTATGGACATGCATTTTGCTTTTATGAAAGGTTGTCTCTATGGATGTGCATTCAAGTGTGAAATGTAAATGAGCAGAATTTCAGAAACAGGCGTACCTATACGTAGAGGTCATCTTAAATAAAGCAGAATGGGAATGCTTCTCCCGTTAAGCATTCTCTGTGATCTCAGCACTAAATTACCCTGAGGACTGCAAGCGTCAGCATTATTGCAATGTTCTGTCAGTGTAGGAAGTTTAAGAAACAAAGTAATATTCATTTTCCAAAGTTTTCCAAACATTTCATATCCTAAGAGGTGGACATATAAAAAATGTCAGCAACTAAATGCTACCTCTTAGGCATGAGAAAAATAAAAAAGGGAGATATTTTTCACAAATTTGGGCTCTAGTCACATAATAAAACCCCCTCACCTCCACAAATGACATCAGCTACACAGAGAAACCAAGGGGAAACATAACTAGCAAGGAACACTGAATAATTCAAGACATCTTTCATACATCATGGCAAGGTTCACAGAACAGCAAGGGTAACGCCTCAATTACCGATCTGCTTTCCCCTTCAGGGAGAAGTGAAAGTTAACTTGCACCATTAGTGTAGCAGAATAACACTTTAATAAATTTATTTTAGTAGCACTTAATACGAGACCTTAGATACAACGAGAGTAGGGTGAAAAGGCAAGGTGGGGAAACAGGCTGTTTGCTCAGAGAGCTGCAGCACGGCAGCCTTCGGATGGCGGTGAGCTGCCTGCACAAGGGTGTCGGGAAATCTCCCATCCCTCTCCCAGTCAGCTGGAGACAGTCAGTGCTGTTAGAAATAGAACATAAATCTCAAATTCTGTCATTTCTCTCTTCGGATGCAGGTTGGTTAATGCAAAGGTAAGTATGTAAGGCATTATAGAATGACATTTCTGAGCGGAAAGGATTTCGGGGTGTTCAATAGAGTGGAAAGGAAAAAAAAGGATTTTCTGCTTACCAGTCTTCGCCACAGTTCAACCCTGACACACGCAAGCACTAAACCATAACAAAGTCTGTCCGCCTTTTCCTTTCCAGCTATGTCTTACAGGATGTTAGGGAGAGGTCAGAACGAAATCTCTTAGGCACACATATTCCTGGTGGGAATACGTTCAGTTCCTACATCTCCCTGGGTGCCAACTATATCTCATCGACTCTGAGGCAGCTGGCTCAGTCCCATGAACTGTTTACCTGTGCTCAACAGCAAAAACTGTCTGAGCTTTTATACACGCCAAACCCAAGTTGATCTGTTCTAGATTAGATAATCTGTTCTAGATTAGATAATGTTCTATCACATACTCGAGTAACCCAATTGTTAAAAAAGGATCCTTAGCTACTTTAAGTAACCCATATATAAGAATAATCTAGAAGATACAGCTTGTTGGTTGACTGTATCTATTTTGAACCATGCAAAATTAAATTGTCTAGATGCCATAATGCAAGTACTTTATAAAAACCTTTGCGATGTTTTTGTTTTTTTTTCTAACAGTGGGAAGAAAAAGAACAAAAGAATGTAAAGTGAAACAATCCATAGATCAACAAATATTCCAATGTATTCAGCATACTGTTTTAATGGGTTTTCCTTTCAGATTTTATATCTTCCACGCAACTATAGTATGGATGAATGTAGAGATATAATTTCTTACGCTACCTCCCCTTATTATAGTCTGAATAATTTAGTATGTTTATACTTTAGGGGAAAAAAACCAGTAAAAATTATGTTTCTTCTTATTCAGCATTCATCCTCCCTTTTCAATTTCCATATATATTCCATTACCATGCATAAAAAGTTTGCTTTAACTGTTAGCAAGCCCAGCCTTATGCTAAAAGTTCAATCTCATTTCTCTATGCCCACGTAATTCTCGGGAAAGCCTTTGTGATCTTGCAGTCAACAGTGTGTACTTGGAGCTATTTTGTCAGCTATTACCAATACAGAGATCTTGAAATGAGAAACTGGCTCGCGGTGGGACTAATTGACAACCGGGAGAAGAATTAAGGATTTTCCCTTATAATAGTACAGCTGTCTGTAGAACTGAGCATTTAAGAATTCAGGATCCAATATTGACTTGAACTCTTGAACATTAAGGCATGACTTTTAATTAATGATCAAATGATATTTCTTAAAATTTATACATATTTTAAATTAATTAACTCAAATCCAAACCCATGGCAGGGGAGCTTGGAACTAGATGATCTTTGAGGTCCCTTCCAAGCCAAACTGTTCTATGATTCTAAATTTACATAGTGTTTTGAAGTGCTTTGTGTCAGATATCTTATGGAAGTCATCTGTATGAAAAGAACTCTGTGATCATGCAACACATACTGCTTGACCTTCTTAACAAAAATTAATGAGAAAAGCAGTATCAGTAGATATATCAGGCAAGTCAGTCATTGCACCTAAAAAGAAGCAGGTTTTAGCTCACCAGTGAATGGCCTGGTAGAATGATGTGGACTGAGGACCAAATTTTCCAACTCAAAAGTCAGAAGTGGCTTTATTCACAGAAAATAAATGCAATTCCTCAAATTCTTATATTTTCTCCAAATTAATTGCTAAAATACACCATTTTATAGGAACAAAAATGTATCTGCAAAATTCCATTAGTGAAATCTCCAGAAAATCACATTTAAATACAGAAGAACTAGGATAAGTCTGAAGGGTATAGTGCTGTTGTTCCCAGACCTCAAAAGCTAAACACGATCATGCAGGGATATAAAACTATTTTACTAGATATTTCAGGAGTTTATAAAAAGGAAAGGGAATTCAAAATCAGTAAATTCATTTTAAAACAAAAACACTATAGAAAGTAAGTCATAAATACTTTAAAAAACCCGGATTTTCACTGGAAAAAATTCCACATTGTTGCTTCTCTTATTTGCACTGAGCTTACCAGGCAAGCCACTGACAAGCTGAAAACTATGTATTAGCCTTTTGGAGATGGGAGAGAATAACTTTATTTATTTATTTATTTATAAATTCATAATGTCAATCAATCCTTATTTCAATACTGCATTTGTACTGCTCAGGAAGTCTTCCAGATGGTCATTTAGGAAGCATAACCTAACTTTTCATTGGAACATTTAAAAAAGTCATTTTTAGTAAAGATTAGCTTCTTTGTTCTAATTAGCTGTTGAAAAGCTTCTACAGAAGTACAAACACCATATTATCAAGTTCCAAGTGCACATCATCCTTTTTTGTCATCTCAGTCACATGCCGATGACATTTCCAAATAAGAAAACAGAAAACAAGACAGAATAAGTGATGGGGGATGAGAGAGTCTTGGCACACAATTAGTTTTGTATATAAAAGTATGGTTTGGTAACATGTTTTTGTTGATTACCTGTAATATATATTGTTTAAAAAATACCATAACAGCTATTATAACTTATCCGTAGTGACTATGTAATGCCATTTTTTTTTTCCTTAAATTAAAGAAAAAAACACAGGGGAAAACTGTTTAGAGTAAAACAAGAGGGGGAAAGAAACCCTACTGATGTACCATTTTTATTATGCGAGCAAGTTAAAAAATAGCAACCTCTGACATAAAAGTAGACTGCTACATAGGCATTCTAGAATTTGTATTCCTATTTTATGTTCTCCCAAGACAAAAAAAAAAAAAAATTGCTGATTCCAAAACCTTTGACAAAAGTGGAGTATAGGAATTAATATTAATCACTTGTTTTGGTATTAGCAAGCCTGCTGTTTGTGCTGGCTTTTGTGATATGCATATAAAGTCTCCAGGGAACTGCAGTATATTATCTACACAGGAAACAAGTCTTAAAGAAGCATGTGTCTGCCTACAAATGATTAAGGTATATCACACGTGTGAATGAGCAGCTAAATTCTGACAGATACAATTAAAATCAGTAGTTCAGTCATATAAAACCGTCTAAGATGTGGAATAAATTTTGCATTAAACACAGACACCTCGCTCACTACTAATTACGATTCTTATTTCTGAACTGCTGAAGAAGCACTGAATGCAGTGGCTGGGGTTTATGACCTTACTCAATCTGAAATTCAAAATACATTTTTTTTTCTGAATTCATCTACTGTGGATACTATAGGAAATGCAGCATCAGATGGAATATGTCCATATGCACTTTTTACTTGTATTAACACATTTTCTGTTGGCATTTTGACTTTCTGCCAACCAGTTGCTGAGTTTTCCTTGCCTAATTTTAGGAAAAGGCAGTGAGAAAACTACTGACATAAGGTTTGTTCCCCAGGAAATCCAGAGTTCACAACATTGTTCCCATTATTCACCATGAAGCTCTACTACCACACGTATGCTAGGACTAGTCATGCAGGCACTTAAAAGTACTGTGTGATTTTTTAGAAGGGTTCGGAAAGGAAACCTTCCTGAAAGGTGGAATTTTGCTCAGCAGGTATTGTGCCAAATGCACAGAGGAGCACAGTGTTCCTGCAGCAGTCTCATCTTTGTGAGGGAGGAAGAGAAGAGGTGAAAGAGGAGTAGATGTGTACCGTAGGACTTGGATAGATTTCAGCTAATTTTAATTGCCTATGTTAGAAGCTTAGTCAACTTTGTCTCCCCATATGGTGAATAAAACATTTCCAGGGAGCAATCCAGCATATACAGATATGAATCACACCTCAACGTAACCTTCTCCACTGACTGGGGCAATGTGACTGTGCTCCTACCTTCAGGCTGAGTGAGGTCAACCCAGACCTAAGACTATACTGCTGTCCATGGCTAAAAATTAAACTATGCAGATCTTACCAAACCAGTGTGCATGCACGTGACATTTTTCTCCTGTGACCATAGAATACTTAAACCTAACTAGTTAAATAAAGCATCGCTATCTATGACATGGAAGTGGGTTTACCCTAATATGTACTCCATCTGCAATGGCTCAGAGCTGCAGGTGTAGTCATCCAACAGATCACGAGGACCCACAGTACAAAAAGTGCGCACGAAAAGACAACTTCCAGCTGTGAAGAGCTGGCAGCCTAGAGACGGCAACTCAGACGTGAAAGAGGAAATGGAAGAGGAGAACCTGGAGAGGAGGTTGGAACAAAACAAAGATGTCCTCATTCACACATTTTGTCTCTGATGTACGTCAAGTTTACAAATACAGATTTTGAGTTTCTTGCATGTGGTGGGTTGACCTGGGCTGGACACCAGGTGCCCCCAAAGCTGCTCTGTCTCTGCTCTCCTCGGCTGGGCAGGGGAGAGGAAATATAAGGAAAGGCCCTGGGTCGAGATCAGGACAGGGAGAGATCACTCACTAATTACCGTCAGGGACAAAACTGACTCGGCTTGAGAAACTTAATTTAATTTATTACCAATCAAATCAATCAAGCAATGATAAATAAATCCAAATCTTAAAAACACCTTCCCCCATACGCATTGCGTGTTGACAACTGTTTCTCAGATTAAATTCACGGAAGTCGGTTAAACTCAGGCTCATACTAAGTGGATTTATTTTTTATGAGATCTTCACAGGGAAATTGAATTTAAAAAGAAACTTGAATGTAAAAAGAACCTGAATGATATTTTAATATTTTTCTCTATATAATCTTTTAAAGTGTGAGTTTTCTTGTTAGCAATCCACATTATATTTGCCTAGTAAATAGCAATACTGTATCAAAAGACTTTAGATTCGGATTTTTTTTACTAAGATTTCTTCTGAGTTCCATGTATTTCAGTTCTTGTTATCTAAGAGATGGGAAAATTTATATTTCACAAGGTTTCTTTTTTTTTCTTTTTTAAAAGAAAGTAAGTCTTAAACATTTATGTGAAATTTTGATCATTCAGGACAGAAGCCATCTTAAATTACTGACTGATTGCCTATTATCTGCTCTGTAAAGAGAAAGTTTAAATGGTGACAGTATGAATAAAATGATGAGTGATGAATGATCCATGTCATGGATTTATTTTTACCTCTGTATGATAATTTATGAAGAATATGCCTACACATTAAAGAGAGCCATCCAACGGTAATTATCTTTAACATATTTGATGTATTGTAGTACCAATTAAACACACTTAGGTTTTACTCACAACTTAACTGGGTAAGAGTATTAATCTATATACTTATGATTTGGTGCTGGTGATAATGCTCCTCTTATTAGCACTTACAGAAAACAGCTTGATGCCAAGTCTTCCCTATTGAATCTTGATTAATCTCAGTAAGACAGCGGCATTCATCTGACCATATTTTCAGTGTGTTTCAAGACTGCATGAAGATCTGTCTATTATCTGCAAAACCAAAATCCCTGCTATGTATAATACGAAACATGGTTTTAAGAACAAAATAACAAAAAACAAAAAACAAAACCAAAAAATCTAGGCAGACGGGCAAGGAAAAAATGCACAGGAAACTTGGGACATCCTCAATAAATCTCTGTGGTAATTCAGTGAAAAATTGCTGTGCACCATGGTGGAAGACACATAAGAACTATCGGAAAGAGAGAAAGACGCATAAAGGTTCATAAGTTCACAAAGCTTTACTAAAAAAAGATACTCTAAACAGTGTTTATAATGCAGACTGTCATCATACAAGAACTCAAACAAAAAAAAGTTTCAACCACTCATTCCACTTCCTTTTCACAGCAGAGTACAGCTCATAAGTCTGATTTCACCTGACCTACTCCAATAGGGATAAAATCTTTTGGCTTTTATTTTTTGTAACACAAAATATCTTGTAAAATACATTAAAGGTTCTGTCTTTCTGAAAAGTCAATACTTCGGTGTTTCAGGATAATACCCTAAAAGGCAGACACTCAAGACTTTTACTCAGTTTTGAAGCTACCAGATAAAGTTATTAAAATAATTTTACAATGTTATTTCCCCAGTCACATAAAATCAGAATGGGTGACCGGGTGGGATGATCAATTGCCAGTCTCTTCTCCCTGGGATCCAGTGACAGGACGCATGGGAATGGTTCAAAGCTGCACCAGGGGAGGTTCAGACTGGACATGAGGAAGCATTTCTTTACCAAGAGGGGAGTCAAACACTGCAACGGGCTTCCTAGCGAGGTGGTCGATGCCCCAAGCCTGTCAGTGTTTCAGAGGCATTTGGACAATGCCCTTAACAACGTGCTTTAACTTTTGGTCAGCCCTGAATGGGTCAGGCAGTTGGAGTAGATCATCGTTGTAAGTCCCTTCCAACTGAAATATAATATTCTGTTCTGTTCTATTCTTGAATAGTGCTAAATTATTCTATAAGAAAATATCAATAGGCTGCCAACATCTTATATGTTCTGGATAACATGTAAGAAACATGGTTTATCAGTGCTGGAACACAAATGAAGTGTAATGAAATTCCCCAGACTTCATTTTTTAGCATATAGACAGGCCTAAATACTATCTGTCAAAGTCTTCCTTTAGAAATAACTTCTTACATCCTACGTTGCACACAGAAGAGGAAGTCTTGTCAGCAAACAGGTACTGTTGGAGCCCGGGAGTCTCAAGCCAGCAGCGTACCAGATTTGGTCAGACTGATTTGTTCTCATCAACTGACTCCACTCGCGGACCTGCGTAAGCGTGCACCGGTCACCTACTTACTTCCATGGCATCCTGCTACTCAATACAGCTGGCTCCAGAGCAATCCCATCTGTCAAAACGCATTTTCCAAAAAATGTGGTTTTGTTCCAAGACAAAATGAAACAAAATTTTTCTGAGTTGCAGAGAGATTCTCACAGCAACTACAACATGAGGTCACTTGCTGATGCTTGCAGCAACAGACCAGTAGCCTGAACACATTATTTTTGAGATATTAAAGAAAAAACTCATTAAAAAATAATCAAAACTATTAGCAGGAGATATTTTCTAATTGAAAAGTGGTTTGCTGAAGATACTTGCAAATCAGAATACGGAACTCGTTGAAACACATGACAATTTACAGTCATTTTAACTTTGCTTACCGAGCACTTTACTGATCTGGTAAATGGTCATGTTGAAAGTAGAGCTACTTTATTAACCAAAGTCTCTAGTGACAAATAAACTGTAAAATAACTCACCATCAAAGATCTTTCCGCAAGCTAGCAACCTCACGTGAGTAAAGGAAGGCCAGCCTCTATTGTCAGAAGTCCTCATGGGTATATCTTTGCACTGGTCCCTTTTGTCCTTTCATAGCCCGGTCTGAATGAACAGTTACCCATCAGCATTTCAGAAAACTGGCCGCAACTTCTGTCACAGGCTCAGCTCAAGGCTCATATTCTGATTTTATTACAAGATCACTTAGCCTCTCTACCACACTTGTTCCATTAAATGATGAGCAAAACTAGTCCAAAGCACTTAAATCTACTCAGAAAATTAAGGGGGAAGGGGAACAATCAAGAAAGTCCTATAACTTTTGGAAATTATCTTTTACTCACTGGGGTTTCTGATTCTGTCACATGTGATGAAGCACTGTTTAATCATGTAATTTTGTCATCCATAACTCATGAAAATTACTCATCATTACTTAAAATTTTACTAAAGTGCATATTTTTCTCCTTCAGACTACAGATTTTTCTTTAGACATATTTTAAATATTTGGGAAAACAAATATTAATGAGTAATGAAAAAGATATAACTAATGTCATAACCTGAAAAAAATGAACAAACTATTTTAAGACAAGAACTGACATGTTCTTTTTTTTGAAATTACATATGGCAGCTGCAAAACCCAGCATCCTCCTGTGCATTCTCAGCATCTCACTTTCATCTCCAACATGGCTTTTCCCAGGCTGGGAGTTTCAACCCCTTTATTTTGCTGATCTTTTGCTCAGGTTACTAACAACCTCCTACATTATAAATATAAGGGCATTTACACAGTATCTTTATTCTTAGAAATGTTTTCATGCATTTCTATCCTACCTTACAGATTTCCAGTTTCCCTTAGTGACTGCCTGCCTTTGTCACTTCTGTGGTTTGTTCATGCTCCAGTGTTCTTGCTCTTTCTCACTCTCTTCTGAATAATCTCCCCTGGTGATATTTTGCCCTTTCCTGTTCTTCCAGTTGGCATCTATAGTGAACTTTTTGTGTCTTCTTCTTTAGGTCCTAATCTATTTAATTGCATTTAGCTGGCATGATTCCAAAGCTGAACTCAGTATTCCTGTTCTTAACTCCTGTCTTTTACTTTACTCATTTTAATTCAGCTCTCACAGGAGCCAGAAATATTATCTGTAAACAAAGCATTTCACCATGCAACCCACTTTGTGCTGTCTAAACGCACTTCTTCCAAAACAGGGGAGGCTATCTGGCCAATTGGCAGGCATACTTTACATCCCTGAATGTAATGCACTCTCATACTGAAGAAGGAAAATTTAAAAACCAAACTCCATATCCAAGCAAGCAATCAAGTGAGTTTGATTTTGCGTTCTCTTCTTCCCTGTCTTATCAGCTTCTCATTAAATTCCATCTCTTCATCGTCTTCAATACACAAGATTTTTAGAAAAATACTATTTTGTCACTGAGTGGATTTTCTCACCCTGATTACTGATAACATCTCATCTTCCTTTGAATCACCAATTCCAATGCTTCAGACTCAGCAGCCTGTTGGAAACCGGTTCCTACACTACAAAACCAAAAGTCATCCAATTCAGCCTATTGCATGAAATAGTGTCTTCAAGCTGGAGACAAATAAAACAACTGTAATAAGTGGTCTCTCAAATTCCTGGTAAAGTCAGAATCTGACCCCAGAAATTGGGCTAATTGATTAAGTGATTGAAAGAGATTGTCAAATCTGTGTTTTTGAAGGAGGTAGGTGGTGTAATCAGGGCCAAAGAACTGTCAGAATGGAGAGCTGCATCAGCAGGAATGGAAGGAAGGAGGGATGAACTGGGTCAACAAATTCCAGCCGGGCATCTGCAAGGCACCTTCATGGCCTGTCTGCTGAGACACTGAATCTAATGAAAAATTGTTGGGCCTTCAACATCATGAATAAAGCAGAGAAGATAAATAACTATGGAACTGTTGCCCTCATTAACTGGTGCAACCCAGAATAAACAACACCATATTTTCTTTTCATCAGCACCATATTTGCTTGCTTTTAACCTGTCCCCCCGAAAAGAAAAGAAGAGAAAAGAAAATAAAAGAAAAGAAAAGAAAAGAAAAGAAAAGAAAAGAAAAGAAAAGAAAAATGTGTCAATTTATTAATTTTGTCATAATCAAGATAGCATTTTTCTTCATTAAATCATGGGCTTGTGCATCCCCACACTCTTCAACAGAGGAAAAAGCTCTTTCACTCTCCTGTCAGTATCAGAGTCTGAAGTTACTTCAGTGTGCCATAGTTAAAAGAAAAAATAAGAAACTTTTACTATGTGGTCTAACTGGCCAAATTTACGTGAGGATAATGAAAGGAAGGAAGGTGTCAGGGGAGTAAAATAGACTTTTAAGAGATGCATGGGAATGTCACTAGCAAGCACAAGAATGGAGAACTTGCTGAAAGCTGGGATGGAAAGTATTAAACAACCCCCACCTGGGAAAAGGGAGGGCAATACAATGTTGCCAGTTTTTGCAAATTAATCTTAAATTACAAATATACTGACATAAAGGCAAGGCTCTTTGTGAGACGTCTTGGCAAAGAGGCAATCCTGAGGCAAACACAGCTAGGATAGTTAAAACTGAGTGTTTAACCATGTACTCCAGATCTTGTATTTCCCTCTTTCTTGATGTCCTATAACTTCTCTTATACACACAAATGACATGAGCCTTTTTCTTGTAATTATTCACCTCCTGCTTCCAGAAGATTTTTCCTTGCATGAAATATAATCATCCTTAGCAGTAATGTGGGGGGAAAAAAAAAAGAAAAAGAAAAAAACCCTTCATCTGAGAAGAAGCCAGGCAGAGCTGTGATTAAAGGTTGACATTTTTACCTAGTATGCAGGATTAGATCTTCCATTATTATACATTCCCTCAAGAACAACTTGTACAGATTTATATGAGTTGGCATCATTCTGTCAGTTCTCGGTGTGGCAAATGATTCTGGAGGCTGGACCATGCATAAGACAAACCTATGACTATTTTTTTCTTGGAATCTGCTTGGAAGAATCCCATGGGATACAGTCCTGGATAGAACAAGGGTCCAGGAGAGTTGGTTATTTTTCAAAGGTCATCTCCCCAAGTTCAAGAATGATCTATCCCAATGAGAGGAGGTTAAGCAAGAGTAGAAGGAGGCCTGCATGGATGAAGGAGGAGCTCCCAACAAAGCTCAGATATAAAAAAGAACCATGCAGGAGGTGAAATCAGGGACAGGGGACCTGGGAGAAATATGGAGACCCTGTCTGAATATGGAGGGATGGGGTTAGGAAAGCCAAAGGTCATTCAGAGCTAAATCTGGTAAGGGACATGAAAGGCAACAAGAAAAGTTTCTTTGGGTACTTCAGCAGCAAAGGGAAAATGTGGGGCCACTGCTGAATGGGGCAGGGGACCTGATCATACAGGACATGGTCATGGCTGAGGTACTCCATGCTTTCTTCACCTGACTCTCTACTGTTAAGACTGGCCGTCAGGAATCCCAGGTCCCTGAGAACAATGGGGAGGTCTGGAGGAAGAAAGACACCCTCAGTGGAGGAGGAGAGCCAGTCTTCTCAGTAGTTCTTACTGACAGGACAAGAGGCAATGGGCACAAACTGAAATACAGGAAATTCCACTCAAGCATAAGAAAGCTTTTTTACTGTGAGGATGGTCAAACACTGGAACACATTTCCCAGAGAGGTTGTGGAGTCTCTGTCCTTGGACATATTAAAAACCTGCCTGGACACAGTCCTCAGCAACCTGCTTTGAGCACAGGGTTGGACTAGATGATCTCCAACTTCATCCACACTGTCATTCTGTGGTTTTTTTTTTTTTTTTTTTTTTTTTTTTTTTTGTACTTTCCTGCATACATTCACTGTGTTCAAAGGAAAAGAGAATGAAATTACAACAGCAGTATCTCAGAACTTTCTGAACTAACTTTTTTTCTCTTTCTCTCTCAGTTTTAGCGTTTTGTTTTCCATTTAGCTTTAACATACACCAATGTACCCTTGTCGACCATCTCTCTGTAAATTAAGAGAAGTAGCATTTTTATATATGTACATTATGATAGAAGAAATTTTTAATCTAAGATGTATACTCACAGTATAGGCAAATCCCAATCCATATTTATCCTTTAGATAAATATACACCTTATGACCCAATGACTGATGTATCCTAGGCGCCACTGCAGCAGAACTCCTGAAAGTAATCTAGGAGGGTTTACAACACTTGAAGGCAGTTCTTTTCAGCACAAGCTTTGATTAAGGAAAGTACCTACACACTTTAATTTAGTGCTTTTCTGAAGAGAAATTCTTGAAAGTGATAATGAAAAGAAATAAAAGAATATCCAGAGGGACCACCATATTATATCCCAAGCACCAACATAGCAATCACATTTAAAATGCTTTAAACAGTTTTAAAATACTTTCTACTATTATGGAAATTTTCACAGATGCATATTTAAGGGCAAGAAGGACTCCTAGGAGAATTTTATGTGGCCGCCTGCAAAATATGGGTCATAGACACCCATACCATAATTCCTAAAACATCATACTTCTGTAGCTTCAGCAAGAAAATACTCTTTAGAAAAAAAATATAGCCTTTATCTCCACTAAGTATAACCATGAAAAACAGTAGAATCATTAAAAGCTTTCATAAAGATGAATGTTTAAGCGTATTTGACTATGACTTTTGATTTGACCTTGACTAAATTGAAAGCACATAGAAAAATTTACAGTGAATGCTAGAAGTGAGCTATACTAATATCTGGCTAACTGCCTCTGCTGTGAAAGCTCTTTCTATTTTAGTAAAATTTTATGCACAAAAGCATTTTCCAGAAACTGATGTAGTATGTTCAATACATTTTTATATCCAGGCTTAATTACAAAAGCTTTTTCATAATAACAAATATTGTCCCAAGCAGAGACTATATTTAATAAATATGCTTATTATTTTCCTTAATGAAAGCAATGTTTAAAATTTGTAGGTAATCCCATTACACTATACTTCAATTATACAGCCCAGCTCTCCTACCCTCCTGCTGATAGAACACTACCTCATCTTAGTTTCCAATTATATACATTAAGTCCTTCCAAAACCACCTTCATTATTACACACAGCATGTTTAGCTCTATCAGAGAAAAAGCTGTAATTGGGAAAGCAAAATGCCTAAGATAATCACAAGAAGAGTTAATGATGCCGATTAAAATAATCTTCTCTCCACTCAACAAATATGACCTATTTGTACAGAGAAACACAGCAGGACAAGTTCTGATCCTTGATAAACCATGGTATTTCTACTCAAGTCTTTCTTACCAGAAAATTTGTGATAGAACAAAATTTTTACTTTAAATCAGATCTTAATAGAAGAATGGCCAAGAAGGACTATTGGATGAAGCCAGGAGTATCCTCTAAAAAACACAAACCATAATGTTTCACATACACACGCAAAATGAAACCTAAGTATTTCAGTTCTTGGATTCAACTTCTAATTCCTAAAAGTGGAAAAGGACTGCTGACACAAGAGGACTACCGACAGATAATGTCCTGGAAAAGTATGAAATTAAAAATGGTAGATACAAAGAGTAAAATCTGCATGGTTACTGCCAATTGTTCTTGGTAAGAATTTCATCTCAACATCAGAAGGCAACCAGACAAAGTTATGAAGTGTTGACTTTCATTACAGTTACTACCTCAAGTCAGAGCTTTAAGTGTTGAAGATACTGCTGCATACAGCAAACCCCGAGCTGTTCACCCCAAACAGCATTAGAGAAGACATCGAACAGGAGGGTCTCAGATCCTATAACTGCACAAGTCCAACCTTCAAGCCCCCAGACTGTAGAAGGAAGAGCAAGATGCGAGGCATCTCTCCTTATTAGCTATTTGTGATAGTCAATTTTCCTTCCTCTGTGCACTGTACCTTACTTTGACATTAAACTTGATCAGTCCCCACTTTTTAGAACGGGTGGTTTTCAATAGCCTGTTCATTCCCATATTTTCGCAATATCTAATTGCGACAGCACGGCTATTCACAACCCTAATTTTGCGGTGTTGAGCTTTTTCCATCCCACCTCACAATGACTTATTTAGACCATTGTACTTTTGAACACTTATGAACATATTTGTTGTTGTTGTTGTTCTATGGGTACCAGAAACAGAAGTAGTATTCTGGGGAATATTACACTATTACTACAATGTCACCATAAACTTGCTTTAAGCTAGGTAGTTTAGGTAGTTCTTTGCTTAAGCCAAATTCATATTTCTTTATCTTACAAATTCCTGGCAATTTGCTGTATAAAATTTGTACTGATTATTCGAGATATGACAGGAGAAGTCAAGTGCAAGTGCACTGCAGTTTAGAAAGCATTTTCAGTTTTCACAAGGACATGCTTCTTCTCCTAGAAGTTCCAACATCACTAATTTCTTTTACCCTGATTTGCTTTTTCCTTATCACTTGGTGACTTTGTCAGAGAATTGGGATCACTGCCAAAGATGTTTACCTCGGTTTTGTTTCCAGTCCTAAATTAGATTCCTCCTAAATACTAAATTAGATTATTAATCAGTTAAAATCTAAATCTTCATTATTAATTTACTAGAAACAATACAGCAGCTTGTAAAACATTTATGCAGAAGTAAACGGAGAACCACTTTGCAGAGATCATGACATGCTTAATTTACTACGCAACTAAATATTTAATTACAAATGGTAGAAAAGCTGAAGGTGCTCTGTTGAAAATAAAGAATCTTTTAAATGATAAAAGTCTTAACTGTCTTGTGGGCAGTAATGGTAAATTTCTAAAACAAGTGGTAAGAAACATGCTCCTTTTTTGTGGGGTTTGCCCTTACCAGTTAAGTGAAGAATCATGTACTTGGCTATCCAGTTTGCTATTTACTGATAGGTCTGTTCCCTGCAGTACTTTCCACAGAAATAATTATAAAATGGCATTTTAAATTAATTGAAAACACAATGCACTTCATAGGCCAGTTAAAAGAAATAGAATTAGGAGGGAAAAAGCATTATATTCTTTACAGCAGGTTATTTTTTGCTTTTGCAATGTCATAGTCTTGATTCAATGGTTTCCTTGCTAACAATACCATCTGTAATTAGAGTAATGGTATTTTAACTTTCTTGTACACATCTATGTAATTCTTAGTTTCAAAACCTCTCAGGTACAAGTTTTTAAATGCATTTGCATTTATACATCTAGCTTTATACTAAAAACTTTGACTCATAAGCAGTTTAGGAACTTGCACACAGACCTTTTGCAAAGCCATCTCAAGCCATGGGTGTATCCTTCCCAGTGTTGCACCTGAACAACAAATGACGACCTGCAGCATATCTGTTTAAGGTGAGCTTTCAAGACAGATACTCCTAGGTCAATAAATACAGCTGAATGTTTCAGAAGTTGTTAAATGTATAGCAAGATGGACAATGAGGAGGGTTTTTTTGGGGGGTGGTGGTGGTTTTTTTTTAACTATTCCTTCTTATTGTTTCACTGACTCAAATAACACGGCTCTCAGAAGATGAAGGCAGGGCCTTTTTTTACCCTTATGAACAACAATGAACACGCAGAATGGAGAGAGCAAAGCAAGATAGGCTGGAGGAAGTGAACAATAACAGCGTGTCCGTTGCAAGAGGGAGGCTCATTCAACAGAATATTAAACCGACCAAAACAATGACCAGGCTATGAGCATAGTCCTGAAAACAAAGAGTAGTAACAGGATCGCTTTCACTTCATCTTGAACATCTACTTCAAAACAGCAAATTGATACTGCTTAACTATCAAGCTGTTTTTATTAATAATATAGAATATCCTGACCTTTTTCTACCTTATAAAAGTACATGACAGTCCCGTCAAAAATAATTCATCTCCAATCTTTAGAAAAGTTGTCAGCCAAGAAAACCACAACTATGTATGCATAACTCATCAGCTAACTGGAAGACAGTATCATATTTAGAAAATGAGAAAACCACATTTTTCTACATCTTCTTTATGGCTCAAGGCTAAAGAATATGTCATAGATTTATAAAATTGCATGCTATAGCTATTCAAGAGTCTAAACAGAATAAAGATGTATATACTTGGTAGCGGGCCTCTCATTACACTTCAGCATCCAAATGATATGATCTTTCTTCTCAAGGTAACTTGTAAGGTAGACTTTTTTAAAGTAAGATGAGTGATATCACTGGTATTAATCAATCCATATTCAGTTTCAATGTGTCTGCATGGAATATGGAAGACGAGCTTAGCAGAAGATAGACTGAAGTAAATTGAAAAAAAATCATAGTCTAGGACTGAAATACTGAGTTTTCATGCAAAGTTTGCTCTTCAAATCCAATTCCAGTTTAATAATGACAACGTTATTGCACTGCCAAGCTTCACAAAAAGCATGTGATAGCCTCAGACTAGTTAATACTGGCTAAGATAAATTAATCAGCTAACTAATAGCTGAACATAATGAGTCACTCAACATAGTGCTGGCATCATCACCGGTCATCTCAGAAGAGCTGAGAGTTGTGCAAGCTATGTGGCTTCATGGACTTTCTCTGTATCTAAAGGCTGTCATTTCTGAACAGAGTTGCAATGTGGGGGGGGTAGGAAATATGGGCAACCCAGTTTTGCTGTTTCCTGAGGTATATGTAAGCTGTTGTGAAAAAAGGAGCTTCAGTCTTCACAACAGTTTGTGAATGCTTCATGTAACGTTTGGGCCTCGTTCCTGGTGGCAAAAACTCTCATACTGCACGTACCAGCTAATCCCCTGATTCTTGCAAATTGCTCATCTGAAGCTGTTAACATATATTAAAGCTATAACCAAGCTTTCCCTGACGTGCATCAACATTTTAAGTAGTGTATGGAAGAGAAATAAAAAAAAAAAGAAAGTGCCTCCTTTAAAATAAACTATCTTGAGAATCATATTACATGACAATAATTCTAAATCTTCCTAAAGCTGTTTGCACACACACATCTTTGGCAGGGTGCCTTCCAGTGGGAGCACATTACATACGTAACAGCTGTAATGGCCCATATAGTATATTAAAAACATGTAAAGCATAATTTGATAATCTACCTTAGGAACTAGTAAGAGAATTCTCATTTCAGTTTTCTCCAGGGACTCTAATGCCAAAGGACAGATTGTTTCCTGTCAGTGTTTCAATCTGATCTCTATTTGCAAACATAGTGAGTGATGCCAAATGCAGTTCAGAACGCAAATCAAACACTATTTTATTATGCGCTGTTTTGAATTGCATATGCAGGACAGAGATGCAAATAATGCCAAAGAAAAAAAAAATCATGCTTGAACATCACACAAGCCATTTTCATAATATACTTGAACACTGCATAAAAATGCAAAGAAATAAACTAATTCCAATACAATAATGAGCACCTTATGAATTAAATATTACATTCACAATGGTTCACACTGGGATTTAACAGAACATGATATATAACGGAGACCAGCTGTGGAAAATCCAACTAAAGTTTCAAATACAGTAGATACACTACTTTTTCTCTTTTAAAAAAAGAAAACAAAGCAAAGAGGGAATGATAAATTATTTATTGAATGGAAACAGGAAAGAGAAATTGAGAAAAAAAAAATTCTTTGAAAAAACAGAATAGCTTGTAGCCTTTGATAATAAACCCATTTATTCTTTAGAAGCAGGTCCAAACTGATTCCATTTGAGTCACACCAGGAGCACTCAGAGTAGCAATTAATGCAGCTATCAGTGGGGCAGCTTTTTTTCTGAATGTCTTCCTGTCCCTCTTGGTTTTGGTTTTGGGTAAACAAGATGAAATTTAACTGGAAAAGCTACTTAACCTGTTTCCGAGATGATCACAGCATTGGCTAAATCAGCAAAGGAAAAACTATTTTAAGTGACGTGCTTCTAGACACCTGTGGATTATGAATTAAAGACCTTGTTGTACCTGAGAGGCAAATACATACAGCAGCGTCTACGCCAGAATGACAACGCATGGGGGAAAGAAGCATCATCAATGTATGGCAGGCAGCTAAGATTAATTTAGAGTCCTCTTAGATTAAATTGGAGTGAAAGAGAGAAGGTATGCTGTTCTTTACAAAGAGCTCCCCTATAGCTGATTAACAGATATTTCTTCAATGAACAAAAGCTAATTTAAAACAAGAGTCTCTCTTATTGCTCATTAATTGCTACAGGTAGGTGCTGGGCCTGTGCAGATGGAAGGGGCGAGCAAAACAAGAGCAAAATCCCTCACAGATGAAAAAAAGAAAGATTACTTTGAAATAAAGGATTGCAAAGGATTAACTTCAGTAGTTTACTGTTGATCAGCATCTTATTTTAAAACATCCCTTTTGCATTTTTTCAAGATTAGTCGAATTTATTTATTATTATTATTATGGTGATTGTGAGGGGGAAGTGAATTATAAGCCTAATAAATCTCTACTTAAGCAGCTTATCCCTACTGTTATATATTAAACGTGGCACATATGGGATTATAACCAACAGCAACTAAAAAAGGGTGGTGGTGGGGGGGAAGAGTTGAGTAGCTACATGTTTCTGGATTAAATCACAATATAAGAAAACGCCTTAGAATTCCAACTGTGCTAAAGCAAAAGGCACAACGAGCTCTGGATACAGGAACACTCACATATTTTTCTCCACACAGTTATGTGTGAAAAGATAAGATCTCTCCATAAAACTGTAAAATAGAGCACTTACAAAGTCCTTTTGAACAGATTCCTCCAGGGGTCTGAGATAGCTCCGGTATCTATGCGAACAGGTAGTTCTACAAATAAGTGACGCACTTTTGTCATCCCGTTGGATCTGTTCGACGTGGGCCCTCCTTTGCCCAAACCCAAGTCAAACTGTCCACGTGCCCTTACAGCAGCTGGTGGCTACAGGAGACGTCCCTCAGCGAAAGAGTCATTTCACCTTTAGCCAAGGCGAGAACGCGACCTGAAAGTTTTATCGCTTCATCGCAGCCCCAGGGGACTGGGAATAATTTGGTAAGCTCTGGTTTGTAAGAGAGCACTTGTTCAGAAATCTGAGGTATACATGCAAATATTGAAGCAAAGAGACTTTATCTTGTTTGGAATTAAATATATATCTAAAAATAATATAGGGAAATACGTGTTTATCAGGTATTATGTTTTATGATTTCTTAATCACATGGTTTCTGTTTGATGTTGTGAGTAATTACTGTTTCAAATGAACTTCTTATATCTTTCAAATTAGATTGCTGGGCAATTACTTGTAAACAAAGTAAAAATGAAACAAGAACAGAGGGCCTAGAACAGCATACTCTGCAATTAGCTACATTAAAATATAGATATGAGAATCATCCGGGTATCAAGTGATATCTTGACAAGAAGAGTTAATTGTTGCTATTGTCAGGACACTGTCAGAAAAATGATTAAATATGCCTGCATTTACGGACTATTTTTGTCACACATCCCAGTTTTGTTAACCTCTCAAGGTAAATTTTGCAAATACTTCATTGTAGGCTGCCAGTTCACCAAGGATACTCAATTTACCCAAAACTACTCTAAACCCAAGCACATAGAATGAAAAAACATCTGCTAGACTATGTTCTGCTTATCTACTCTGCACTATGTTACATTTAAAACTACTCATTTAAACTGATGCTGTTCAGTTTGTGAATGTTGTTTATCAATAATCTTTATTTTTATTTACAACTGAGAGTCCAGAAACCACATTATATAAACACCTGTTTTTAAAAGTTAAATTGCTTCTGTCTTGGATTATAAAATTAATGAGAAACTAAATTTTGTCAGGTAAAACTTACATATTTTCAAATGCTTTGAATAATTACATGCTTTCCAATTCTTAGAACTGATAACACCGTAAGAGCACTTAGATATCTAAAAGCTAGAAAGAGAATTCTAACAATATCATTCTGTAAAATTATGGTGAAAGTCAACTCATTTAAACACTTTACATGGGTCTTGTGGTTTTGCTCCCCAAAATAATGCACAAGGACAATCCTTCTTTTAAAGTGATTGATGCCTTCAGATGTAAAAATTCAACAACAGGACTAATTCTAACAGTGTTTAAAATTTGGGTGTCCTGGTTGAAGCATGTTCCACAACCAAACAAGGAGAAAAAACAGTATTTGACTTCCCCATTGAAATGAAACGATAGGGTGACTTTGGCAAGTCTTTCCTCACTTTAGATATTGAACCTTGAAACCCAAATTCTATCAATATAGTCAAGCATTATCAGAAGCTTTTCACACTGCCTTAGCTCACCCTCTCAGATCAACATGATTAATTGCTCAGTTACTTTTCTGTACCTCTTCCAATCATTTAGAGTACTTATTTTTATAGCATAACCACACGCAGTTAACATCTCTCGATTTCTGCTTGATTATGGTTTAATGAGAAAAATTCAAGACATCAATCTTTGCCTTAAGTTATTCTAGTTCTGATGTTCAAATGATCACATTTACTCTCATAACAATAATCCTTTCATGTGACAAACTCAAAGCTTTTTAATAACTTTAATAAAATAGGTAACAGTTGAGCTGCCTTGAAAGTTCAGCTTTTTCAGGCAATATTAGTAGCATTTGCTGTACAATAAATATCTTGCTACTTGAGGGCCAGAGTAACACTAGCAATCAAGCCAAGACAACCAGATTGAGATAGAATTTGTAGATTACAACTGCAGTATATGCCAGAAAGAGTTTATGATCCAGCCTAATAAAAACAACAAAGTGTAAAGAATTTGACGTGGTTGAGTTTTCCGTGGCAAAATGAGAACATTAAGAGCCATTAACAAGCATTATCCCATTTTACTTATAGAGATAAGAAGTTTTAGCTAGCACTGGTTGGAAAGAAAGAGTTCAATTTTCCAAAGTTTTAAGGTTTTTTTCAAAATATTTTGTTCCATTTCTGAATTAAAATAAGCCTTTTCAACTTATCATAAAAACATGACTCAAATTAAAGTACTGATGCACACTATATAAGTTGAAAGAATCATGATCATCATGATTAGGACACCTAAGGCTGCCATTCATGCTGTTCCTCCCAGATGTCTTTTCTGCTCTCCAGATGAAATTTTAACAGTAAGAGTTCATGTCTGGGTTTTAGAAGCCAAATATCTACCAGGAAGTCCTTAAGTTATGTGTGGGAGTCAATGAGACAGTGTCCTAGCACAGGGTCTGGCTCATCTGACTGCAGCCTCCAAGGAAATGCCAGGCTGGAGGAGAAGCAAGGACTGGAAACGCAGACCAGGAGCAAGCGGTGCTGGCACTCAACAACAGGTACTGGTTGGGGAGATAACAAAACCAGCCCAGGAGCTACCACAGGTCCTAGTGAGAACAGGTCCACCTCCTCCCTTTGGTCTCCCAACTCTTTGCCACTTATTGGCACCTTTTACCCTTTCTCTTCGCCTTCATCAAGCCCCAGAATAGATTCTCCTGCACAGAGCAAGTTCTGGCTCCTGAGAGCCCCTAGTCCTTGGACTGCAATCCTGCAGCACTCACAGTATCAAGAAAAAGCATGTCCCACTCACTTCGGGGTGATCTGTATGCCAGCTCTCCCAGAGCAGGGACTGCCATATTCAGCTATGGGAGATGAGAAGGTGGGAGGTATGGGCGGATGGGAGGTATGGGAAGATAGGGACTTCAGCTTCAGAAAAGATGGGGAGCTGTGGAGACGCTGCGGGCCGAGCTCTGGAGACGTTGAGGGCCAAGCACTTTAGAGCCCACCCACATTGCCACAACCAGACATGTTCATGCAGGTTCAGAGGACACACACAGGAGCACCACGCTGTCACATTATCTCTACCCGACCTCTTTCTGCAAAGGACCGCCCCAATCATCCTCCTTTCTCCTGTCTTTGTGTGTCCCCGCCAGCATACCCCCTGCGTTCTGCACCTCGGAACCTCTGCTTCCCTAAAGAGTCGCCTGAGAGATCAAGGTTCATGTCCTCTCTCTGCTCAATTCAGACCCCAAATTCCGACATTTTAAGGAACTGCACTGTCAGGTTCTGCATGTGTGTGTGTGCACGCGAGTCCATGCTCTAACCCTCTTCTGTCATGTCTCCCCTCCCCCATTTGCTTCCCGGTCCTAAGAAAACAAATAGGCTCATAGAAAATTTCTGTTTCTTTGAAATACTCCTTAAAGAAATTCTTGGCTTGTACTTGCCCAAAGAAGCTAAGCATTATAGAAAAATAAGTTATGGAACCGTACTCTTCTGCTATCCAGATTTTAACTGCAAGAAACTCTTTTTGCACACATAGGCTATTAGAAATTACTGCTGTATGTTATTACCTCCAAAAGCACATGAAGAAAACAATGTTTAATTCAAATCGTGCACACAGAGAAAAGCTAATTATTCTTCCAGAAAAAAATTATGTAAGGTAAAACCGCATAATAATTTGATTATTCAACCATTATACAAAAAAAGAGACAAAACCAAAACAAGCCATGCAGTTAAATGTTATTTTTAATTTACTTTTTGATAAGCCTATTTTCATATCTGTGATCTCCTGTTACCAAGGTATTGTACTGAAGATGTCAGTGTTGATCAGCTTCCAATTATCAATAACACTTATTGAAATAGCATCCTGCTAGGAATGGGATTTTCTGCCGTTGCTGGAGTACTCCATTAATTTATAGAAAAAAAAAAAAAATTAAAAGTGAGCCCTGACTGTGGAATAAAGCTCCAAGAAAGAAATTTTATTTTTGATATAAGAAAATAAGTAAACATTTTACAGGATGTTTTCTTGCATACTTACTGTCTTCTAGCAAAAATAAAATTCCCTTGCAAATATGCTAATAGCTTGCTCAAGAAATGTTCAAAAAAACCTTTTATCTAAAAATTATGAGGTATGGCTTCAAAGCTTGAATAGCAAGGACCTCAATTGTCTTGATTATTTTGAAAGTTCTACAGAGCCGAATAAGTAGTATTATAACAGATTTATAGAGAAATATTTCAAATACCTTAAGACAGAAAAAAAAGCCAAAATTTTTAAAGCATTCTTCTAGTCTCTACTGCAAGAGTCTATAGAGAGGAATATATTTTCTTCATGAATACTCTGGCACTGTTTCATGAAATTTTTCAAGGTTATTGGAATAATCTATACCCACACGCGCTTTAAACCACCCATACTAAATCTGTTTTTAAAGCTGCTGAGTGAGCCCCACTGTGTCAGGACTGGAATGTGTCCACTCATCCTGCCTCTGGCATCCTGGAGGAAGCCTGAGAGCAAATGTTCCTCTGGAGGGAGCCCCTCAGGACTAACCAAGATCCAGGCTGCAACTTTTTTTCCTCCCATAGCAACATGCAAACAGCAGGAGAGTTTATGTGATGCCCTCTTTGTTGAAACAGGATTACAGGCAAAGTTTGACATCCCATGTATAGCTATCTGCATCTCTATTTTCCCTCATGCATACGACGTGAAATAGAGAAATCACTATGATTTGGATAACTTCCCAATGGCTTGGATGTTTAAATTTCAGAATTATCACATAGCACCTTTTTAACCACTGGGCATGTTTTACAGAAAAAGCAAACCTTTGCCCTTTCTCCCCTCCCCAACTATAAATACAATGCATTTTTGCTACAAATTTTCTCAAGGTGAAGAGCTTTTCCAGTTACAGAGGAATTCAGGCAATGGGTAATTACTTAGTGGATTGGTGGCTGTATTACATAGCATAAGACATATCAAAGAAATAATAAAGCAACCCATTTATAAATTCTTTGACTACATCAAAGACAGCTACGAAAAGAGGAAGCCATCATTACCAGACTAATGAGGTAACTTTATAACATTACATTGAAGTTTGTTTTTTTTCCCCCGATCTAATGCTGAGTTTATAAAAGAGGAATTAGTCCTGTTTTGAAAATGGTTTGTATGTTAATTTAGACAAAACTGGAATGCAGGTCTACTAACTAAATGCTTTCTATATTTAGAACAAAAGGCAATTGCCTTGATTTCCCCCAATCATCATTGCTGCAAATTCTAAAACAATTTAAGTTTTGCTCGTGGAGAAAGAAGGCAGAAGAATCTTACCTACAAGGACTTGCAGAAAACAGCTGGTTAAACACAGTTAAATTTTAGGAGAAGAAAAATACTGAAAGATAGTACTGACCATTTTTACATACCTATATCTTTTTAAATAAAAGGGATCCGTGCTGCAGCACAGTTTCAACAAGTATCGTGAACCAAAATTCCCAAACATTACAAATGCTTAACATGTTATTACATTCTCATTGGTCCCACACTAGAAAAAATATACAAGCAGCAAACAAGCAGTGGTTGTTTAAGAGCCTAATATTGCACTAATAAAAATAATGCAGCACAGCAACAAGTTCACTGGAGTGCTCCCTTAACACACAACATACCAGATGTACAGCTGTTTATCTTACCAAAAAAATAAATAAAAGAAGGCTTAAAGACTTTTGAAAGGATCTTCTCCCCGGTATTTAATAACTAATATGCAGAGTATTCAAGGATTCTTGCGTGAAATCATGAATAGCAATAGGTCGTTTTTCAGGGCATTAAAAAAAGCTAACCAGGCACACAACAGGATGCCAGCAGGCAGCTTGCATGAGACATAAGGCTTTATATTCCCACTAGGAACATACCTTCTCTGTTTTTGCTTTCCTGGCGTTATGCACAAACCTGCGTCCCAGCTTCTTGGCATACCAGATAGAGGCAAACATTGTAGTGATGAAGATTTCAGTCTGAATATGCAGCACACCAAAAAAAAAAAAAAAACCAAAAACCAAAAACAAAAACCAAAAAACTTCCCCCACAACTGAGACACAAATCTGATGCAGGTTAAGATCTCTCAACTATGCTGTTGCTTTGTCAGGTCCTCTCATCCTGTCTTCTGGGGAAAAAAAAATAAAAAATAAAAACCACACACACAAAAAAACCCCAAAACCCACAAACCCCAAACCAAGCCAACAAACCACCCAGTGTGGCCAGTCTGCAGGTGTATTTACATACTGCCGGCAGGAAGTCCAGGGTGAGGCATCTTTGCATCCAGCTCACATCCAGTCTGCTAAGTGCCTGTCTGCAGTTCTTTAGCACTGTCACCACAAACTACATGTGTGTCAGTATGAAAGGAAGCTGCAGTAAACTACTGTAGCAGACAGCTCACCTCCTCTTCTCCTGTTCTGAAATTTAACTCCTTGGTTCTCTTCAATTTGCCAGCATGCAACAGAAGCAGCAGCAGTTCAAATATGAGCTACACAGCACTGCAGGAAAGGCAAGGGGGACCGAAGTGCCAAAAATAGAAATGTGTATTAACTGTTAAGGTGAAGGAACAGGTGTTTTACGTGTTTCAGTGCAATAAAAATATGAAAGGAAAATGGATTTTATTTTGTTCTAGTGGTTTGGGATCTATTCAAAGATATTTTTGTTACCTAGTTTCAGTTTCAGATGAAAGACATCATAGCTGTTCTGTTCACTTGCTGATGTCATACATGCTTTGCTGAAGGATTTAAGACTCACTCAAGGACTTCTGTTTTTCTTTGATAATGGCTCCATGAAATAGAAAACTGACATATTTTTTTTTTCCCCAAATTAATCTTTAACTTCTGCCCTACCTAAACTTGCTTTTCTCTCTTCCTTTAATTGCAAGTTATTTTACATTAGGACTCGAGAAGTGCTTATGAACGCCTATTTTTGCAGTGAAACAGCAATGTACCATTTTCCTTTTGTCACATACTTCAGCTTTAACCCCTGCACCTCTCTCCAGTTATAATCTCTAAACAATAAGCAGAAACATACCCTTTTGGCTCCAAACATATGACTAACCAGATGTTCCTCCCAGCCAGAGGCAGTATCCAAGCTGTAAACTTACCGGGTTTACAGCTATGTATTGTATTTGATAGTACTTTGCATTATCGGACAAATCCTGCCCCTTGCCCTTCCACCTACAATTGTGGAGATACCGACATGTGAGAGAACCAGTGCCGTCCTGTGTGCAGGGTCGCATTTGGGATGCACACACCCAGGAATAATTTCTGCTCTGCTATTCCGTGGTAAAGAGCAAATCAAAATTAACAGATGCATGGCAAAGGAAATACAGTCATAGCAATCCAGCATCAAGCTCTTGGGGCCATGGAAACACATCTTCTGCCCCAAGATTTTCAGAGAATGGCTGAAACTATTTTCTCCATCGTGCACGAATTCAAAAGGGGAAATAGTCCGCTCCCACTTAAAACTTAGACAGACCATCCAAGTCAATGGAGCTGGATGGCATTGCCCAAGCTTCGAGCCTGAAGGCACGTACTGCTCAATTCCATTAAGATTATAAAGAGTTCAAAGAATTCCTTCAACGCATTTTAAAATGGTAAGTTGGTTAACGAAACTGAAATTCTTAGACAGCGATATTTTTTTGTCAAGGAAACTCCAAAGTGTATGTTTGCTTTTTTTGCTTGACATCTAAAACCTTCTGACAAAATACTTGGGAATAATCTCTGGTTACGTCCAATTCAGACATTTAGTTAATCCTGGCAGTCAGAAAGTTACAAGACCACAAGACAGAGTAAAACCACGTCATCTCTGGAGCATGACTGATACAGAAGAGCTGTCTGTCCATAACACCACTCCAACTCTCTGAACTCTGGGCTGATGGTAAGATGGATTCTCCAAGGTGCAAACCCTTTCTTACACCACCTAGCAGAGTCACACCACTCTCCACATTTATGGGGTGACAGACTGCCCTGTAATCAAGGGAGGGAAGGAAGGAGAAGGAAGAAAGATGGCCTGAAAAATTTAGGAAGAAATCAAAGATCTTGTTTCTAGCTGGGATTTCACTGTAAGGAAACATGGATGGGAAAACAAAAACGCAGAAAGGGAGAAGCAACATCATTACGCAGCTTAACCAACAGTATAAATGTGACAGTGAAAAGAACAGGAAAAGAAAATAATCTTACATGTCATATGCATAAACAGTAGAACACCTCTCCCACTCTGCTCCCATGCTTTTATGAAGGAATAAGTATAATTTGAAATCATTGCACTACAACCAAAAAAGGGTACATTCTCTCAAGCAACTATTTATATAATCTTATGTATATTCAGCTGCTGAGAAAATCGAAGGAAACACTCATTAAACAATAAAACCTCCTCTTTATGACTTCTGTCATCAACATTAGCAGCTTTACTGAACTATTTATTCAGGAAAAATAGGGAGCAATAAAAAGCCACAATTCATCCCACTTAAAGAAAAAAAAAAAAAAAAGAATACATTGTTCAGTTAAGGAATAATGACAAAGCAATAGGGAGGTAATTTTCTCCACCCACTGAAAATGTTAGATCAGGAAGAATACATCTCGCCAAATCCCTAATTCTGATTCTAATTAGAAATGCATTTTAACTATTTGCATGCATTTGCAGATCAATCCAAACCCTACCATATAGCAATGGCCAGACTACTAGGCGTTCTCTTACAGCTCCATCATGCAGCAGTCTGCCATACATTGTCAATAGCAGGTTTATTAGGTCTGTACTGGTACCCAGGGATTTTATGATTATTAATATTTTACGGTAACCATAACGAAGCCTGCATTTTACAGAAGTGCTACAAGTCGAGCTGCTTTAGAAGAATTGGAGCTCCCAGCTGCTGTCTGCTCACAGGAGTAATATGTACTTTAGCTTGCTCACTGAAGTGCTACATTACAAGGGCAGAGAGATGCATGCAATTGAGCAGCAATATTATCGTAGACAGGAGATAATCAGTTAAGAGCAAATTTTACAAGGGGCTTCTTGCTGCAAATGAATGGGTGGATTTCAGTAAACCAAACCGCATCTATAGTATACATTAAATTGCATTCTTGTGCCTCTATGAGTAGAATTGGTCTTCCCACAAATGGACACATGGGTATAAGCATAAAGCAACCACGGTGTTGAATCCTGTTATTTTTATGACACGGCTCCCCAACATCGCAAGCAACAACAATTGATGCTCCGTACTGAAACAGATGGTCCTTTCAAACACCTTGCCAACTCTTTGTATGCACTGAGCATCACCAGTATTTCTGACGGTCAGCCTCCTCTTTCGGTTTTAACATTGCTGTTTTACTTAAGCAGCACACGGGAAGAAGTACAGCTTAGCTTTAGACAGGGCATTAATCTTCTCTTGTTAAGGGATAACTTCTCACAGCGCACACGTGGGGTGTCAACCTCCCCCTCACACACCTGTGGTGAAGATAGATGTTAGCTGTAGATTCTGTTTCTCTCCTACCTCTATCTGAATATATACACACAGTAGTCATAAAATGTGATGACAGGGCCATTTAAAATACAAATACAGTTCAGCCATAAATAATGCCTTTCTTGTAAGAATAGGAAGACAGATGAAAAGATTAGTCATTCAGGGTTTGCAGAACTCTGTTTCCAGTGAAATGGGCAGGAGACGGAACAAGTTAAAAATGGAACACCAAGGATTTAAAACAATCACTTTGCTTCAAGGTTTATATGTTAACACTTGGCTCAGCTGCGGGCACGGGAACAGAGCTGATGATGTGAAGCTAGGGTAGCTTNGGGATACAAGAGGGTTAGGGTATCTTTTTTTTTTTTTTTTTTTTTTTTTTAGTACTAGGCAACAACAGATATTGATTTGGCTGACTGTACAAGCAATCATTTCCCATCCCCAACACAACTAATTACCTTACGCAGTTACATGATGCCAAGACATGTTATCTAATGACCAGAATACTAGGAAAGACAGGAACCTTAATTTCTGCCATACCATCCAGAAGATAGAAATTTTAGGTGTTCAGACCTTGGAGTGGTTAAAGCAGATGAAAGTCCCAAGGTTTTGTAAGGACCTGATTTTTCATTCTTTGCTATAAACAGAGGCAAATGGACAAATCTTCCTCCTCCTATTGCAACAGGCAGTATTCTTATAGGAAACCCCTGGCCACTCTTACAAAAGGGGTAGTTACCTCACCTGGCACCACCAAAACCCATTCTGACTTCTCTTTTGGCCAGGGCAGAACCCACTCTGTTGCAGTAACAATACAGATGAAAGATTGTCACAGAACAGAATCATAGAATCATTTAGATTAAAAGAAACCCTTCAAATCATAGAGTCCAACCATTAACCTAACATTGCCACTATTAACCTAGCACTGCCAACTCCACCACTAAACCATGTCCCTAAGCACCACATCTACACGTCTTTTAAATACCTCCAGGGACGGTGACTCAACCACTTCCCTGGGCAGCCTGTTCCAGTAATTGACAACTCTTTTGATGAAGAAATTTTTCCTAATACCCAATCTAAACCTCCCCTGACACAACCTAAGGCCATTTCCTCTTGTCCCATCACTTGTTACTTGGGAGAAGAGATCAACACCCACCTGGCTACAACCTCCTTTCAGGTGGTTGTAGAGAGTGAGAAGGTCTCCCCTCAGCCTCCTTTTCTCCAGGCTGAACACCGCCAGTTCCCTCAGCCGATCCTCATCAGACTTGTGCTCCAGACCCTTCACCAGCTCCGTTGCCCTTCTCTGGACACGCTCCAGCACCTCAATGTCTGTCGTGGAGTGAGGGGCCCAAAACTGGACACAGTACTTAAGGTGCAGCCTCACCAGTGCTGAGTACTTAAGTTTCTACTTATGACATTTTCTACCAATTATGATGTTTCATAACATAATTTTTTTTCATAATCAAAATTTTAAATTTTTTCCCATTTAGGCCTGAATTTTATAGATGAGGAAACCTGGATTGCTTAAAAGATAAATGCTTCCTTAGAGCATCTAAGTCAGTGGCTGTAGTAGAGCATTGTGATTCTGAGAATCATCTAGTATCCTGCCAAAGAAATGTTGCAGAGAAGGGAAGAAGAAAAAAAGAAGAAAAAAAAGAAAAAAGAAAAAAGAAAAAAAGTAGATGAAGGAAGATGGGTTAAAAACCTAAAAAAGAAGTGAAAATGAAATGCCGTATATTAAGGATGACAGAGGTTCATGCTTTTCTCTTCCGCTTTTAATTTTTCTAGTCCCTTAATATTACTGGTGGCAAACCTTTTCTCTTTAGACATTATGCTTTCAGAAACCCAATTGTGACATTACAAGTTTTCCCCAGGTCTAATTTCCCCTTAAAACACAAGATACCGCTTTGAGACATCTCCTCTGTCACCTTTTCTGATGTATGGCAGGACTGTCTTCTAGCACAGGACATGAAGAATTTCATCCACAATGTCACAGGACTTCAGAGCAGTAAAGTAATAAAATTGAAGCATTTCCTCCTTTAAGAGTGAGGCCCCCAAAATTGTGTACCTGCCCTCTGCTGTGCAATTATCACTTCTGTTTTTTCTACTCTGCTATTATTTGATGTGGTAGATGACACTCAGTCTGCTATGTGTGGCACAAGAAGTCCAGAGAAGAGAGGATGAGGTGTTGTGCTACATAACTTCATGAAATAGAGCTTTAACTGCGGAAGCACAAGAAATGGAAGTGAAATAAGTCCTACGCTAAGCACTGAGACAGCACATCCCTGCCACCGGGATGTATTCTAGCACTTCACAATGTAATGGCATAAGAGACAATGTTTTAAATTTAGGCAGTTCTTCTTCCTCTTTTATTTGTTAAGCCTTGGAATGGAGACAAACCTAATTATGGTACTTAATTTTGATTTTAGAAATTGATTTTCCCCTCTAGTTTCTGCTGGTGCATAGGAAACTCTAGTGAGTCACACAAGTAATATAACAACCATTAGCAGCCTTAAGAATAAAAAAACAACTTGAAAAAAGCCACTTTATTGTTGCCTTTGTCCCTAGTTCAGCACAAATTGCTTCCTGCTTCACCTTTCTGATAGAAATTTTTAAGTTTCTTCCTGATATGTTAAGAAATCACAATCAAAACGGTGCATAAAATCCTCAGATGTGCCATTATGCTGCTCAGATTCTTCTGTCAAATCAAAGCCCAGCGTACGTAGTACAGTATTTGCATGGCGAGGACTCCCACAGGAAATGATATAAACTACAAAATTTATCCTTGGGGAGGGAAAAAGAAGGAACCACACACTGCAAGCAGCGCTTACGTGTGTCACCAGTGCATTTTGCAAGGGACTTGCCAAATATAGTCCTGAACAAAACTGAATCCAGCGTCGAAACGCTTACATCACAGCACTGTGTATATGTCTCCCATCCTGTAGTATTTAAGTACCTTTGTTTTCTTTGTACTTACAGAGAACTCTGCGTGATGATGGAATAGCTCTCTGTTTCAGGAAGGGATGAGGGCACAAAGAAGGAACTCAGTAACAGCCATGCAGGAAATCTGAGAATCTGCATGCTGCCTCGGAGCCCAAAATCTCCATTTCCCCAGCGCATGGCCACAGCATTTGCTATGGCCAAAGCCAAGTAGAGGTGGCATGAACTCTCCGTAACTCAGTCCTGTGCCACGCACAGCTTTCTGTCTGTCCAGAGCAGGCAAGGAGAAGGAGGGCTAGCAATGTCCATTTACATATCCACAAAGACCTCTGTGGTGTATCCTTCCCATATGATGTTTTCTTTTTTAGCAACAGGAAGTGAGGCAGCCTTTAATGAGCTGCTCATCTCATTGCTAATCACAAAAGAACCCCCAAAAACAGTTGCAGGCACAAGCATGGGAATATATATCATCCTACCATAAATATTATTTTATACCTGGCTAATTGCAAGCTGCCTTCTCTTTCAAAACCCTCCTTAAATTTCACTTTTGCTTTATCAGCCCCAAAAGCAAAATTTAAAAGCCAGCTTAAGCAGAATCACTGCAAGTTATAGCCATAGTATGAGCAAAACATATGGACTCCTTTGACCCAGCATCATTTACCGGTTTGAGGTGAATGTGCCCAGCCCGTGGCCTTATCCAAGCTCTCCAGAAAACCCTCATGCACAATAAGCTAGGTTTCACTGAACTACGAAACATTAAAGAATTACAAGTGATGAGATCAAATAGGATAGCCATAAACTAACCCCACGCCACCATGCAGGCACGTGTCTTGGGCCCACCCAGCACGTTCCTGAGCTGCGGAGGCCAGGCAGCCCCAGCTCACTGCTCTCTAACGGCAGAGGCTGGGCTGCCTTTGGTCACCCTCCCCAGCCTCTGCCAAAGCAGAAGTTCCCACTCCCAGCTGTGACTCTCTCCAGCCACATTGTGCTGCTGGCTGGGCCATCGCCCACCCGAATAGCCCCTGTCACCCCCTCCTCTCCAGGGGCTCCCACTTGGCTTTTTAATGCTTGATAAAGAACGCAACCCACTCGTGGAGAACAAGCAAATGCAAGAGAGAGAGAACGCCTTCTGCCACCTTTTCATTTCGGGTCTTGCTCTTTACCTCAGTCTGTACCTCAGATCCTCACAGCTCACGGGGAGAGGCCCTGCAGTTCAATATCAGTTGGGAAGTTGACTCATTGCAGAGGCAAATCATTAAGAACAACACTGCTGAACACTTTAGGTGCTGATCACAGGTTTAAAAAAGCAAGGCATTATTGCAGAAATGCAGAAGAGAATTATGGAGGAAAAGATTCCTCCAAGTTTAAGACGGTTCACTGCTAAGTATGACGGGCAAAGAGCAAGTCTTTATTCAGGACCAACTGCAACTCTTGCTTCCTATGGGCAGAGACCAGGAGGAGGTCTCCATGCTTCTGCAACTGACTGACCGGGTTTCTGTTGCTCAAGCAAAGCAGAGAGAAGACAGCCCAAACCACGGCAGAGAAGGCACCAGGTTTCCTCCCTTAATTCTGCTACAATTCTTCTGCGTGAGCTTAATTATTCTGTGCAGCCAGCTGCTCACTCTTAAAATGAAAAGAATAATGTTCTACCGCACTGGGACAGTCTAAAGATAAAAGTATTAACAAATGTGAAGTAATGTGATAGAAAGCATTATAGAAAAAGAGAGCATCTACCCCCACACTGGTTAATGCAGAACCTTACAGAACTCTGCTGAAAGGTCTGTGCAAGTCCGTAACAAAACTGATTACACAAATGCTTCATTGTAATGTGACACATGAAAAGGTCCATTTTAGCAATAACAGTAATAAAGGGTGGTGTTATACCCATTTTGACCAGAAAAAGAAAAGAACTGTAAAGGAATAGGAGGTCAAGGACAAGAAGTTATTCTTCTTACACCTATGAGAAGAACTTCAGAAGTAGAAAAATAGGTAGCAAATATTAAAATATAAAATGTTTACCTGTCTAAAGCATATTTCACTTAATTAATTAATTAAATATATACTAACAAAGGATAAGAGAAAATTTGTTACACTATGCTTTCTCAGTCAATACTGTTTGAGTCCAACCCCAGTCCATTTTATTCCCATTCCTTAGGACAAGCATGAGAAACACAGCTGTGGAGGGAAATTTTTCATTGCAGAGGATTTTGGCACTTTGAAAACCAGAGGAAGAATTGAGGCAGCATATGGCTAGTGGGATATACTTTGATAACAGACGGACTAGAGCTGATCAAAAAAATCCATAAAAATTGTTACAGCTTTTTAAGACAACAATAAAAAATAGCATCTTTTCAACCACTTTGAAGTTTTTAAATTTAATCTGAATGTTTCAAGAAAACAGAAACTTTTTGAGCTCTCTAACCAGTAGAAAATTGAGAAAGTGTTCCTTGAAATTGTCAAAATATTTATCTTTCTTTTTCATCAAAAATCAGAACATTTCAGCCTTCTCCAGGGCTGTCAATACTGCTGTCTAAATTACATTTACATTTAACTTTCCCTTGGGATCCCAGTCAACAGATATTTTTAAAATTTCTGTTCTGCACCTCTCACTGGAAATACTTTCTTTTGATTCATACATCTAGCAGCCTAAAAGATTCTCCCACATCTTTCTGCAAATTGATTTTTGCCAAGCCAGGCACATCGGTCATCTTCTCACATGTCACCCGGATGCCATGAAGATGCTAGAATGAACTTATGTGAACTTTTAGAAAAGCATCATAAGGAGAGAAATTACCACAAAAGCAAGCAATTAACTGCTTCTCATGTTTCGTGTGTACTGGTAAGCACCACATTTCATGCCTAGACCTCCCAGAAGCAGAAAGTTGAACGAAGGACTGTTTCTCCACTGCTCCCCACAGCTAAACACATAAAAGATTTAATATACCCAGATTTTCACAACTCATCTTTGCCCTCCACATAGTGATGCACTGGAATAAGTATCTCCAAGGACTCTAGTTATTTGTTATATGGCTGTAGGGGAGCCAGCTAGATAGTGAACTGAACCAAAAGCTCTAAAATGCTTCCTGCTCTGAGCCAAGAGCATTAAATAATGAGCAATGTGCCAGAATCCCATTCCCAGCATTGGAGGGGAACTCTGATCTTAAGAGAAACAATCTGTTCTCTCCACTTTCCTCCTCTTCACCATGGAAAGTCTGGAAAGGTTCAGTGAAGGTAAAAGTGATAAAAGGGCCCGGACTTCTAAGGGGTGCCTTATCCTGGTAGGCTCAGGCTCCCAGGAACCGCTGGTTGTCACAACCTGCCAGTCTCGTAATTAATGATAGCAGTTGGTCTGGGTTATGGTGAGCCCCAGCTCTGGCTCAGATCAGATCCTTATTCCAGCCAGCCCCACACGCAACAGATGATAAGGGGAGTGCTTCCAGTCGCCTGCCTACCTCGCACTAACATGCCTGGCACTCCCACAGTCATTATTTTAATCAGTTAAGCATATCCCCCTGCCAAACCTGCTTTGTTAAAATGCTCTCTGACATGTCTATTTCTTGCTTTTGAGTCTCCCCCTTACAGGAAATAACAGGCATTTATGCTTTTGTAGTTCCTTAAAAATAAAAGATTAAGTAATACTCACTCACCTGAGAAGCCATACTCTGCCTACAGTCATGCTGTAGGAAGAGAACAAAAAGATGGCAGATTGCAGCTGCGTTACACAAATATATTGGTAATTTGTTGTGATTTAAAGATGAGATAAGCAGACAGCATAATGTTCCAGTCTCAGATGGTCACAGTCTGAAGAAGACTAAAGCAATATACCTTTTGATTATCGTGTCTGTTATGAACAATAAATCACCGTTCAAGCTCAGGGCACACCATGACAACACAAATGTGTTACATGAATGCATTACCTCAGGATAGTTCAAGGCAACAACTCGGAAACAAAACGTGGCTATTCCTACCTGTGGGGCTTCCACCAGGACAAGTGTATGAAAGAGCATACTAATCCTTTGGCTTCGATCGCACGCCCTATACACATCCCAAGCAATGTATCACGGATGAATGCTCCATGTTAAATCTCACATTCCTTTGCCCGTGTGAAGAGATACGGAGCACCAGACAGCACTTTCTAAGTCATGATTTCAGCGGTTTCCAGGACAGGGCACATAGCCTAGGTTTCAGCCTCCACAGCTGTACATTTAGGAATGTGCAACGAGCCTTGCTGTGGAAGACCCGCGCCTTCAGTTATACAAGCCCTGAACATGGCGGAGCGGCAAGGCAAACTCATTACAAATGCAAATTCAAGAGACTGGGGGAAAAAAAAAAAAAAAAAGGCAATTTGAAACAATGCTTGAAATATGTGTAAACAGAGTCACTTAAGCTGAATCTGTTCCAAAATTACAAGAAGGTGTATACCCTTTGAAAGGCCAAGATTACAAAATGAATTGCAAACTATTTGCAAAGTTGTGGCCTTCAGGAAGTGAGGGAATTTCCTACAATGCTTCCCTACGCGCAGTCTGAGGGAGGCTGTTAAATGTGATGTACTGCAATCCGAGTTAAACATCTGGGCTGTTTGCTGTATGTGCATTGATAAGCTCTAGTCAGAACAACCAATAGAGTCTTAAAACTTTATTGAATATCATTTTTAATAACTGGTTTACTTATGTGTCTTTCTTGGGCAAGTTTTAAAATCAGGATTGTAAGTAAAATGTGACTTTAAAACACCGTCACAATATATAACATTCTTTTAAATTCAGTATGTTCTTAAGGCCGTTTTTGCTACTGGAATAGCTGTAGTTGCACATATTATGCACTACAATTTTTCCAGTAATAATTTCAAGAAATAGACAGAGTTATACATAAGATGGATATAGTTATACCGAGGATGGTCTGTAGGATGTTTCACTTCAAACGAAGAAACCAACAAACAAACCCTTTTATAATTCCTAAGAGTTAAATTATCTTCTTCCACTGATTTACACGAGAGTTTTGCCTAATGAACAACATTTTCCACTCTCGTTTGAGTCTGGCAGAGCCTCTGTTCTTCTGCTTAAGTGTATTTCAGAGTTTTAGGCACTATACAAGAATTTATAAAAGATTGCGTATTCAGTTGGCACAGGGAGTCTGACTATTTCCATGTTCCAGACAGAATTGGATACAATGGTAAAAAACTAAATGTTGCCTAAATGGTTTAGGCATTTAAAATGCATCTAGCTATTGTCATCACCAGCCAAATAATTTACAAAGAATTCTTCAGCTGGGAAGAAAGGTCAAACTATAGGCTGCAAGTTCACACACATTTGATTCATCCAACCACGTTTCTTTAAAAAGCAGAAAGGTTAAAGTACTTCAGAAAGCTACAAAAAGCAATGTCTTTCACTTAATTAGGCTTCCCAATACATGTGAAAGTACTTTAGAAGTGTACCACAGGTCAATGAAAATAAAAATCGACAACCATAAAAGCCCTGAATTCATTTATAAATAAATACCGATTCTGGCACTTAACTCTGATGTAATTTATCTTACACGAAGAGAAGCAGCTATGCAAGAGCTAGCAATTTATCCTTTGCTCAGCCGTGAGCATAGCCCGCGGTATTAAATAATCTGAATAATACCTTTTCTCCTATGAAGACTCACATATTTTTTGTGATTAAATAATTTTCCACATCTGTGTTATGACATACATTAGTATTATTTTTTAAAAAAGCCAAATTTTAACCCGCACGTATGATGGAACGTTTCTGGAGAGCCAACGCAGATTCTATATCACATCTTTAAGGTGAACTGAAGCATTGTATCTACAAGATTTGAAAAGCAAAAATTCCGTAATGTGCATAACTCTAATTAGACTGCAACTGAGCAGAACTGTTCAGCTGGCTTGCTTAACAGCTGGTCTAAATCTCTTAGGGAGGAGCATATTTTTACAAAACATTTTATGAGGCCGCACACTGAGAGCTACAGGAGTTTATTATAGAGGCAGACAGGTTGATTAATAAATATCAATTTTGCCTTGGGAATCAGAAATGTAAGTGGCTTGCCTGTCCCAGATGCCTAGGCAATTTAGGGATTTATGCTTATTTACGTGTGTGTGATTTAGTGACTAAAAATGCAGTATTAAAGAAATAGCCTCGTGCACAACTAGCCCAGATCTTTTATCAACTTCTCACATGCTTATATTTGGCAACATTCAGGAGTGAATCCACCCATCCTCAGACAAAAAGATTTGAAGAATATGAGGATAAAATAGTTGAGCCGACACGTAACAGCAATCTGTCTCCAAGACACATTTACAGACAGTCTGGCAAGATAACTGGGGCACCAGGAGTGGAAAGGGAGAAGGCCAAAGACTGGGGTGTGTCAGATATGCAGTTGTGAGTCACTTTATTTTCTAAGTTACTGAACAAGATAGATGTCATGACCTTTCCCACAGCATTGCTGAATAAAGTGTTAGCAATACGAGGTGTCAGTCTGGACAATAACTTGAATCATTTTATAAAAGCTCAACAATATTTGAAGTTTTCCGAGAGGTACTCCCCGCTGGAGGCTGCTGGTTCTGTACTCTGGACACAACGGTACTGCTCTGTAGTCTTAGAAAATTATGCGTAAGCTGGATTTTTTAATTATTTTTTAAAAGGAAATCTATATCTGGCAGTCACCCAGAAAATGCTGAATACGGAAACCCCAAACATTTTCTGTATACCCGCGCTGTGCAAAAGCTCCGACTGTAGACAGGGTCTCAAACTACAGTGACTTTATTTCCTTCTCCATCTCACTGCTATTTTCTTAACCTTTCAATTAATATTATAGATCGTTACTCTTTTCCACTATGTTTCACACCAGACCATTATTCTGCTAACCGGTCCTGACTGCCAGCTATAACATGAGCAGTTGTCCCCCGTCGCTGAACTCTGTTAATCCCGAGCATCTCTAGGAGAGCATCCATGTTCATTTGCTGTGTTTCTCCCTTCTTTTCTCTTCGGTCATTAGGGTCGCAGGTGACTTATTGGCTGTACGAAACACAATACGTAGCTTTCTCCACAGATAGGCTGAGGTGTATTAACTCTCTGTCAAACCCTTCCATGCAAAACCAACTTTATTCTTCATTTCTAATGTCCTTCTGCTTGGTACAAACTGGACGCAATGTCATTCCTTCCAACCTGCTCGCATTACCCTCATTCCCCAACTCCTTTGCCTGTACTCCCACCCTGTAAAACTTAACCAATAATTTATTTGGTGAAGTAGAAATTAGGCAACTTTCTGAAATGCAACAAAACTTCTCCAAAACAACCAAGTCATTTAAGAAAATAAAGATCAATACCACATCCATAATTCATTAAAAATCTGTCACTTCAAGCATTTTTTAAGCATCTCATTCTACCTCAGAGGTTTTCACTTTGTGAGAGAACCTTTTATGTCTATGACACAGGAACCAGAGACAGTCTTGCTTCAAAATTTCTTCGCCATGACATAAAAGATTAATACAGGAACAGATGAGGGGACATTCCTCTGCTTTGATAGTACATTTTTGTTATTGACTGCTTAGAGTATATTTTCCTACTTCTCCTCACCAAAGGAAATGCTCTGCATAAAGCAGAATATGTGAAAATACAGAAACTCAAACACAACTGACCCATATTTTACCTGGGCTAAAGCAAAAAAGCTGACAGAAAAGAAAAACTCAAAAACACCAACAAAAATCACCAACCCAAACCAGCCAGGAATAAGTTAAAAACTTTTTATACCTGGTAAATAAATATTAATAACTTTAAATGTTTTGATTAGAGAGATTCCTCCAGTAATATGCCTGGTCAACTGCTGAATCACACACACGTAGAGAAACATAGATACAGCATGGTGTAGAAAAAGAAACTAGTTTTACCAACAATTTGGCAGTTTGGCACCAAAGAAAGCGATGTCAGGTTTGACGGTTATACTGGCATTGCTATAGGCACATTTCCTGATCTCTCCCTTCTGTAAAAATCTCGTAATTATTTGGGAAAGGCAGTACCTCCCGCTCTGCGGTTGCTGTTCATGCACTACGGTGGAGCTGCCACTCACAGATGATACTGGGAAAATTGCCATGGCCAGAGAGCTGCTACTTGTTTTCTGGTGTTGTCTGCTTTGTTTTTGAACAGAGAAGCCAGAATAGCTCTTATTTGGCTTAAATTAGACTGTGCCTGGGTATCTTTACAGTTATTCAAATGATCTCAGTATTACATAGTACAGATCTTAAGCTGTAGCTGCAAAAAAATTTGCAGAAATATTTGCAAAGCCATTAGCTAGCATAAATTGCACAATTTACCCCTAGATCAAGATTTTTTCAGGTGTTGTTGCTCCCTGAATAATGAAACCCTGGTTCGCTTCAAAAGCAGTCAACTCCTTCCAAACGCTGCGCCCTGCAGCACATCCTTCCTAATTGCCAGTTTGGGACCTGCATCATCCCTGAAAATCCATCAGCACCTACCAGCTTCACTCCAAGCCCTGTCTCCTGCCAGTGCAGAGCTCCTGGGACTTCTGAGAGTGTTTCATCACTTCTCACATAATCTCAGACTAACTGGCACACAAAAGTGGCAACACAACATGCCTACTTTTTGCCGCTGTCATGGGACCTGTGAGGTCAAGCTTAGACTGAGATACCTAACTTTGAGATGTCTAAAAAACAGGTAAATCACACTTTGACTTAGTATTCATAAACATCCTATGCTAATGAACAGCAAATGTCCACTTGTGTTTTCCTCATGAGTTGACAGACAGGAACATGTAATTTTATGCCTTCTGTATAATTAATTATGATTGTTAAGAAGGACACTCAGGAGAACATTTGATTTAATAAGATTGGTGGCATTCGAAGGCATCTTAGTCTCAGCATGCTTTTTTGACTTCTATTTCCACTGGCTTTCTAAAAAGACGAAATGAAAATACTTGGGTTTGTCTTCCACAGACACAGATGCTCATTTAAGTGACGAGAGGCATCAGATCATGCCGGTGTACTTCAATTATACGCAAGTATTTTTTAAAAAGTCAAAGCATACATTCATACTATGGGGCCGTGCACCCCACATACATGTCTTCTTCCAACACCTTTATTTGGAGTTCTGCTGGACTTTCCAGTAACTATTTAAGAAAACCAGCTTTTCTTATACAGGACCAGCAAGATAACCCTTCTTTATTGCGACAGCAAGTCATGCCTACGGTTTGTTTCAGATAGTATATTTGATTTCGTAGCCAGAGTCCCTGACTGCAAGTGTAATCACATATTTGAAGATACTACTTGACAATACCTAGGGATAGACCTATTTAAAGTTAGTCCTTGGACACAATATTTATGAATTAAAGTTCTACAAAAAACTTGGGAGTTTAAACATTCACCATCCTTTCTGTCCATACTTTTCCAGGAGATTTAAAAGGATGGCACCTTGTCATGCATTTTCCACCAGGGACAGATAACCCTTGTGAAGATGAATGTGCTGCTGGGCTACTCTACCACCCCCAAACGTATCACTTCAACATTTCATAAGACTTTTTTTTTTTTCCCCACTAAGCTGAATAAAGCCCATAGAGCTTTCTCCTGTAAGCTGCAAGGAAAGATCTGTAAAACATGCCAATACTAAATGTATTTCCAATATTAATATTCATTTCACACAGGTACTCTGAATAAGTGGAGTTAGCGCAGTAGCAAGACTACATTTTTCTGCTGTGTTAGACTTCGTGATGTTATATGTTACCTGAAAGGGTAAATTGATATCTTAGTGAAGGTTATTAGCATGGATTTATGTTATTTTAATGCCTGACTTTTTTTCAATAGAAGCATCTACAGAAGGCAATGAAATAGTTAAGTTGGATGCCACTGCACTTTATTAACTCACACCCTGATTTTAGTATTAAAAAGCAAACTTGATCTGAAAGATGCAAAAGGCAGGAATTTATTATGCATTAATGCTAGAAGTTATGCCAGAAATCAGAGAAAGATTTGACAGGAAAAAAATGCGTCAGTCTGATCTCAATTCTGTGAACAGAATTGAAAGCAAGCATCCAAAACCAAACATTTTTCTCTGATACAGTAATTTCAATAAAAGAGTTTCTGAGTCTTTTATTTATATCTAAAAACCCTGTAGCTAGACAGGGTATAGAAAATGGAGAAAATTTACCGAACTAATCTTTTAGGTCAGCCTAGATAAAAACCAAAATTATTTCCTCATTTAGCTCCGTGCTTTAGAGATCAAAATTGTGTTTCTGGCTTGCTGATACAATTATTTGCTTGTATGCTTGCCAGGCAGTGTGCTACGTATCCATCTTCCCTACAAGCTACATGCCAGCGATTGCTCTGCTTGCGCTGGGCAGTTGGAAAGCTATCTGTTAAAGTCCACAGCGTGACGCAAACCCACTCTCCTCTCTCCCAGCACCTTTCTCATTGAGAGCTGTCTTAAAGAGCAATCGCTCTCCATCAGCACGTCTCCTTACGAGGGCCTGGCCAATAGATCTTACAGTCTACACGCAGGTTTTTAAATGATGCTTTCTTGGCTTAGAAGTTTTTTTTATGGGTTGGCAGAATAGCACACAGAATGAAAAACTACTTGGTTCTTCCTCAGCTAGCTATATATTCTGTTATAATTTGGATGACCATTACCCAGCTACTTCTCTAGGCAAGCTGAAGAGCCGAGCAATTCATCAGTCTGCTAACATAACCCTCATTTAAATCCTCACGCACAGCAGAAAGTATTTAATATTACAATCCATCACACACCTCCCTTGCTGGTGTCAGTACACAAGAAGTTTTTGATTTTTTTTGTCTTTTTGGGATCTACATTTAAAGGTGCAGTAGAAGAATGCATGCGCTTTGTATACACGGCTTCAAAAATGTCTGCCTTGGAAATTACACAATCTTCTAAACTAGCTGCTCTGACAATATGTAATCCCTCTTGCTAGGATAGAGGAGTTTCCATCAACATCTGGTAACATGACTGCTTCAGTGCTCATCCGTCATGGCTGAAGTCCTGCTGTCCTATTAAAGCATCTCCAACTTGTTGCAAACAATTTACTTAGGAACAAAAAGATCCGTTTGACCTGCACAACATGGGATATTCGTGATGGGGCAGCACTGATGGGGCACTGGAAGGGACTCGGGAAATTGGGCATAGCTGCTGGCTAGGACCTGAAGTTGTTGTGCAAGTCCTGGCCATTCCCCTCCCCTCTCCATGCCTTTGTTTCACAAAATCAGAAGACAATGGTAATACTGATCTCTCTACAGCCTTTCAAAGTACGCAGATTAAAAATGCTTTATGGGTGAATACAATTAAAGAAAGGTAAGTTTCTATCCTATTCATTACAACTAAAAGGCATAATATATAAATGCATAGTAATTTGATTAAATTTCCAAGAATATACACAAGGTTATTTGTAAACCTCCTCCACCTTTCTAGCCTTTTTTTTTTTTTTTTTTT
>VXBL01000961.1:227344-240658 GCA_013400195.1 Aramus guarauna | reverse complement strand
TTTTTTTTTTTTTTTAGGATAAGGAAAAGAAGGCAGAGACCCATTCATTCATCATATAAGTTATCATAGGGGCTACTCCCAGTTGATTAATTTTAAATTAGTAATCGAAATTAAGAAAAGAATGTAGAACACAGGTGAAGCCAGTGTGAGTTTTGCACTTGTGATTCCAGAATGAAGAGTTTAAAATGAAAGAAAGGCATCTGAGAATGGCGTAGAACTGCAGAACAGCTCAGTAAAACAGCAACACAGCAGCTTTCTCACCAACCCCAGCAGCAGAATCTAGCAAAGACGTATTCCAGTACAGTTACTGGGGGCAGTTCTGCACAGATTTCTATGCCAGAATTGCAAACCCATCATAAATATTAAATAAAACAAAATAACGAGTTTCTCAACTTGCAAGTACATGTTGATTGTAAAACTGGCACCAAAAAGCCAGGAAGTACTTTGCAGAAAAAGGAGTAGCAGAACTTTCTTTTTCACTAAACTTCATTAATTAGCTTTTAATGATCAGAAAGTTCCTCTCTCCCAGCCAAAACATATACAAAGGTTTTAGCATGCTAAAAAACCCCAAACTACTACTTGGAGCATGAGGAAGAACTATCTTCTAGTCATCTTACTACACTTTAATTCCTATACTTTATTATATACTTTTTTCTCCCAGAGCTACACTTTTATCTCCTAAACTAGATTCAGAATTTTGAGACTTCTAGGATTGTGCTGTAGGCATACTCTGTAATTTAACATAATTTGTTATAACTGCTGGAATTATTAAAAAGGTTTCAAGGGATAATTTTTAGAATAAAATATAGCTGCAAAGATTTCTTGCTGACAGAGGGCCCAAAGGAGTTCAGATTTGTCTCTATATTCAGCTGCCAAGTGATGGTGGTTTAGCTATACAATATATTAAATTTTATATCAACTTTCCTTTCTCTGATGACTATCATTTTTATCTATGAAATCCACCAGTATTCGGCACAAATGAGATATAATTTCAGAATAGCTGTTCAGTAGCTTTTCTGTCGATGTGCTAACGTGTAGGATATGCACCAAAACCCAAAATGCAATGGAGGAACTTAAACAGAGACTGGCAGGGGGGGCTTCCTCCATTACCACTGCGAGGGGCAGACACTGTTTTTCTCTCAGTGTCTGGAACATTACAGCAACATTTACCTTTCACTCTATTAATTTCTGTTTATTTAACTTAATTTTCTTCTTTCAAAAGAAGGACCTCCTTTCCTCTCATCCTCATTGTTTCATCTTTGTAAGGAAGTTCAGCACTATATATTGAGAAAAAGGAGTTGCTAACTCTTTAAGGAGGATTAAAGTAAGAAAAACAACATGCTGCTTAAAATGGGTTCTGAATTCCCTTGTGTGGAGTGGAACACGTTTAGTGGCTGAAGAGATAGCCTGTCTTTGGTGAGACGCAGGACCCAGCAATGAAAGATAGGTAGAGGAGAAAGCTTTTCATCAGGGCAGGTGAAGATAGAAAGCACTAATCTACCAATCTCTCTCTCGTTTTGTGCAAAGGGGAGAACAAAAAGCAAGAGTTGTGCAAGGTTAGCATCAACATGTTAATGGTTTGGCGTTGATACTTTTTGGCACCATATCAGAATACCTGGAGGTCATTTTGTAAGGCAAAGACATTTCTGAGAAAGGATGATGGACGATAAGTGAGAATTCCTTCAACAGCATTGTGGGAAAAGAGCATCTACCCAAAGAAATGGTCATCAGGGCACTAGAAAAAGAAGTAGAAGAACTGAAAGACAATACAGTTGCAAGAAAATCAGTAGAAGAAAGATCAGTGGGGTCAAAAGGAGGTGAATAGTCCCTGATATTTACCCAGGAATTACTGAAAACATCTAAACTGGAGCTGGAGGACCAGAACATAGAACCTTGGCTCTGCTCTGCAGCCACACACTGGACAGTAGATAGTTTCAATGTTCAACAAACCAAAGCCTTTTAAGAGCACATTTCAGAATTAGAGTCCTTACATAATAAATCAAAAGTAAATTAACAAATATTGCTCTTTAAATTATATGTAGGTTCAATGTTAACATAAATTCTGGTCAGTAGCAAATGCAGGAAAAATAGCCTAGTGAACAGGATGGATCAGATTCTTCCTTTAGTAAGATAAAGTTTAGCCTGTGCCTTGCTGCGTAACAAAGCCACAAAGCTTCGTTATTCCTAATGCATCAGCACCCATAGTAAATTGCAATAGGTAAATATTTCCTGAATTAGATTTATGTTTCATTTCTAATAAATGACACTGAAGCAAAAATTACCAACCCTGAGAATTCTCAAGTGCATATTGAATCACTGGTCAATTCACCCTCAAAAGAATTTGAATTTCAACAAGAATTTTTAATTGAACCCCTGGATTTTAGCTTATGATTTAATCTACCAAGTTGCTAGGGCAACCAACGATTATAGCTGCTGGGCAATATTCACAGAATTGTTAATCGATTTTAATCTGGATATGCTGCATCAGTAGTGCTTTTACAGGGGAAACAGACAATGCTAAGAAAAAAAAATTGGTTTAATCCTTAAATTACAACATAAAATGACACTAGCATTGCAAATATGCTTTTCATAATAGACGTCTGTATTAGAAATGCCATCTTTTAAAACCAGTTGTTCCAACAGAGAGAAATCCTTCACTGAGGTTTGTATATCCCCCATCCGTGTGTGTCTCAGAGACATCTAATCAATGAGCTTTTTAATGTGCTTGACTCTCATTCTGCTCTGAAAGAGGGAGAATGGATTTACCCTAATCGAAGGTTGCAGTCATTATTCTAATATGATTGTGCTAGAGGATAACCTTCGTACAGTGCTATTTTCAAACCTGTGTACTATTTGCATGACCAGTGTAACGGCCAGCCAAGGTGTGGTCAAGAAGTTACGCAACTCTGTTCTTTATCCCACTTTCATCATGAGCATTAACCAATCACTTACGATCTCTGTGCCTGTTCTACTTTCTTATTTCACCAGTAGAAGGATGCAATTAGACCTAGTTGTTACATAGGGATGTTGTGATATCAACTACCTTTTTTATTTTTAAAGTATTCTTAGCATCAGGTGTTACTATTAGCTGATATACAGCATATTCATTTTCATGGCCACCGGTAGTTAGCCAGAACGTGTATTTTCCGTTTTATGGTTTCATTAAGTGTCCATAAATTTATGCATCCAGATTTAGCTAACTTAGCAGTTATGAGAGTGCTTTCACTCTGATTTAATCCAATTCACTTTTAAAGAGAGCAGCAAAACTCTTCTGAAGATCCCAAGCTAGTGTCTTATTCCTGATGTATTTTTTTGAAAAACCTTAGCTACAGTACACTAGGGCAGTATTTTGCAAAAGGGATCAATGTAGTTATTCAATATATTTATTTATTTATTACTTCTTGAACTTCTGTTTCTCATCTGGTGACTGTTCCTCCCATTCTTTTGCTGTTATAATCTAGGGTATCTCTTGTCCACTTCGCTTTCTTCAACAAATTTAACCTAGAATACCCAAGGGACTAATACCTATGAACAAGTTACCACAAAATAACATCCTAGGTGAAGGAGTCAAAGGACCAGAATAAATTTCAAATAAATGCCTGTGCAAGTCCATTTGGACTCCACTAATTGAACAAGAAGATCTACAACTGAGGAATAGTTTTCCCTGGCAGCTGATGCAGACAGTAAATTATACAGTCTTTCATCATGTCCTGGAATTTATGAAATTCATGATGGTAAACTAATCTATCACAACCTTCAGAGATATGATAGATCATTAAACTTTTTGAAACTTAATAATCAATTAATATTGTTTGTGGAAATAAGGACGTGGTCCTCCCCTGTATCACCTGGAACAAGAAGCCCTATTACTGCAGAGGCACACGTGAGTGTAACTCACTGAGGAACTGCGAGTAGCCCTCATGATTATATGCATGAAATACTTAATGACATAATGCCCCTAAAGAAAGGAAAAGAGAATGATGAAGATGTGTTTCAGCTGGAATTGTACAAGTATTTTCCTTTTTGCTTCATACTATTTCAGAGGTTGATCCAAAAGACATACTTTTTCCATTTAGATCTCAAAATCAAAACTATACTAGAAAAAAGTTTTTAAAGGAAAGAATAAAGAAGAATGGAGCTAAAACTGGCAGCACAACACAAGGGTTTTATTCCTTCTGGTTTGCTCACTTGTCTTCCTCATATCTTACTTTATCTTCACAATAATTTATTCATATTCTCCCCAGTGTTATTACAAATTCCTCATTTGTTCCAGTCCTAGTCTCTTTTTATTTTATCTACTTTTCAGGTTTTTAAAAGACTTCTACCCTCCTCTGCACCTTGCAGGTGTTACCCATTACTTTTCTTTCTACCTTACAGGAGACACTGTGTTAAAATATATTTTCTATATATCTCTCTGAAGAAACCTGCCTAGCTGTTTTAGCTGAAGGAAGCGCATACTGCACTGTAATAAGTAGAAGACTCTGAATTATTTTAAAAGACTGAAGTTAAGAATTATATATAGCCCCTTTTTTTTTAATAGGCTTCTTTGCAAATATATAATACATAAACATATACATTCACACATATATATATATGACTGTCAACTGCTTTTCAGTCTTCCTAAGGAAGTTAAATAAGATAGAAATCTTTGCAAAAAATGAAGGGATCTCTGTGTGGAAGATGGAAATCAAATTGTGCGTTCAGCTGAAAATTATGAGACATTAGAATTTCTTAAGTTATATGCAATGTCATATACCTAACACAGGATGCTACCTGAGCAGAATGCTTAAACGATCACAGCTGGAACAGTATAAGGTGCTTCACCCCTTTTTCAAATCATTCATATCAAACAAATCTTAAAGAAGACCCTGAACTGGAATCCTCCAAAGCTTTTCCCACAGGACAGCCCAGATCTGAACCTTTTTCCTTCTTATCACACAAAATGAAAGGTAGCTAAACAAAACATACTATGTGTAGAGTTAAATCTCTTGTGCCATAAATGCTTTTTACTCTAAAACAGATGAGTAAAATGCCCTTTGAAACTCTTTTTTACACCAGGTGCCTAATTAAAAAGATACATTTTGTTTATGTAATTTTGACAGTATTCCAAGTAATGGACAATAAAATGCCATTTAGGCTGAACTCCCCACTGACTTTAACCAGGACTTCTGCCAAAAGACAGATATGCCCCAGTAACAGTTATGTGTGCACACAGTTACAACAAAGTATAATATTAAACACTTTGGGTTAGATGCTTTCATCACTTGGTATTTGACCATTTTTCCCTCCCCTTCCAAAAGGACTTGCTTACGCTTCACAAGAGTTATAGTTTGCATGGCTGATTCTCTATTTATTCCTTACTGTTGTTAATTCAAAATGTCATGACAGATCAGGTATGTATAATTATTATCATATACCAGGGATTTCATTTTTTTTTAAAACAAGATTATTTAGAAAGGTAAAGTCTAGAAAAGGTGACTGAGGCAAATAGTCTATGAATGACACTTTATAAGTTACTTGTCAGAGCATAATCTCTACATCCTCTGTAATTAATTACAAGATATGTTATAAATGTAAAAAGAAAAATTTTGTCGCTTTCTTTGAGTCTAAATATAAGTTGTTTTAATTTATATAATACTGTAAGTGGAACCGAGTATTATTCACAGAAGACTGGATCTTAGAAAGCCTTTCTGAGCTAATTTAGATCCTCTCTTTTTTTCTTTTCTGAGGGGAAGGACTGTAACCAAAGACTGTGGCATAACAGAGGAGCACGGAACGATGAACTGGTAATTCCAAGATTCGGATTCAAGCTACAGTGGAGTATGCCATGGGTGTTCTCCATCAGGGACTTTTTTCTACACAACCTTCCCACTGCTTCAGTGCATACCACCCTGGCCTCAGAGCTGACTTTCAGCCCATCGGATGCCTCAGCTGGAAAACTTAAAGACTGAAAAATTAAGTTGTAACAATTTAAAACCGTATATATCTAAGTGCATTCCCAAATACAGTAGTTAATTATATTGCCCTGTTATGTATGTCGCTGTTGAAGACAAGAGACTTGTCCCACTTACCCTGGACTCAAGAAAGCCAGAAATGGCACCTCGCACCTCTCCCTTCCAAGCCATAGTCCCCTTTCCTTTGGACCATGGTGCTGGAAGGACGGATGATCCTTAAAAAAACCTCATAAATGTGCAACATTAAACAGCTGAACATTTCCAAAACCAGGTTTATACCTCAGTGACAGGATGATAAGTGATTCTCTCTTGGTTTTTTGTTGTTTTCTTTTTTTTGGGGGGGTGTAGTGTCTCACAAACATTTGGCAAATAACCCAACATATCCTGCCAAGAGCAGAATGGGAACACAGTATTATGTGGCAAAACTGCGTAGTTTCCCAAAGTCAGCCGTAGATGGTTCATTGCATGCACTGAAAGAGTTTACTATTTTAGAGTTCATGGAACTCAGTGTGGAAATTGTCTGCAGTTAAGGTGTGAAGGTAACTTTTATTCTGTGTCTTCATAAATCAAAATAAAGATTCAAAACTAAAAGGTTTGCTGCATGTCTTCTCAGAAAGTCCATCCATATTTTGTCACATATTGCCCATAAACCTGTGCAAATAAATAATGGGTTATTCATTAAATAACTGAACAAAGATAGAAATCAGGTCAGGTAGACCTGAAATATTTTGTTCAGTCCGATACAGAAGTATTTATATGGAAAGGGGAACACTATTTCTTTTGTTACATTTACTTTTGAACATTTTGTTCTATTCTGGAATGCCAGTTTAAAAAGATAAATCCGAAATTATCTTGCAACTTTGAAATAGCATGTTCTGACTTTTCCAAAACAAACCTTACATTAAAAATGTCAACACAAACCACTGTTATTTCTGATCTTTTTCTTCTCCTTTATTCAGATGAAATTATTTGTTGACTTTGACTTGCAAGTTTTAGGGTAATATTGAAATTGGTTTTTTGTGGCAAATTTAGTATTAAAAATATCACCATCTGTACTCGTGGTAAATACTCCATGTAGTTAGATTCTTAGTTTTAATCTATCATTTCTGGTGATAAATATGCACATGTGGATTTTTTTGTACTGAAAAGTATAGTGTTGTAGCAGCCATGTCACTTAAGACCAAAAAAAAGAGAACTAATTTCTCCCTGTATTTAAACATGATACAATTCCTTAAATATTTCAGAAAAATCACAAAATGTTTATTAATTTCAGCAGACTGCTTCTAGAACAAGATAAAAATGACAAATTTTATAGCAATACTCCCAAGAAGGTGTCACCATCTTGTAGAAATAACTTTGGTTGGTTTGTTGGTTTCTTGAGACTAGGAAGCTGATAGGAAAAACCTGACAATTTTATTTCCTCTATAGCAGCAATTGGGTGAGTGAAGTTGTACATTAACTTGTGCAACCCCTAAGGTGACCATCAGAAAATTACTCTTTCCATTTATTTAGGGCTTTGAAGTCCACATTGAACTTAATGAGATGATTGTCACTAGCTTTTTACTGAATGAAATTAGTAGACAACCAGACTATTTCCACTAAAATATGTTTTGTTTCTCTCAGTGTAGAAAGGTAACAGGAATGCTCCAAATACAATTCCCTCTCAAAGATCTATTTGTTAGAAGACTGTTAAAGTTTTGTTAAGAGCATGATAAAAATACATCATAAAATTCACAAGTTTCTAGTGATACACATGCATAACACTTTGGTTATACGTATAATGAACATATAGCTCAGCTATAAAAACATTTTGTAAAATAGCAGTGGAGGTTCTTACGTACGAGTGAATTGTAGAGATCTGAAAACAACACATCATGTTTCTCTTCTATGAAGCATTTAAAACCATACTGTCACTGGTGCCAGCATTCATTCTTTTGAGAGTCTGGTAAACTAGAGGCATGTGATTATGGGAAAATCTGTCTTTTTACAGAGTAACATATTCTCACAGTTTCAGTTACCATAAGATCTCTGAGTCCAGGACTGGAAAATAAAACAAATAAAAGAAATTATTTATTATTTTTAAACAAATTGCAAGCCCTTCTCACAGTTTAGTGTACCTAATTCACCTCTTAAGATGGAATTTCAAGCACTGCAGCTGCTTTTTTTCCTTCTCCAGATTCCAGAAATTACCACCGAGCCAGCAGATTTCTGGAGCTTCCAATCTGCGTGACCTTGAACAGGTTATATATGACAGGTTATTACATCCTATTAAACAGAGACCTGTTTTATCAGAGAGAGACCTACAGGACAGCAACATGTGTTGTACTCTACAGCTTAACTGAAAACCTTGCTAAAACAAAATTTTCTATCCATCTGCACTGTTGCATATGATTCACATGTTCTGACTATTTAAATCTCCTATCTGAAAGGTCCTGATTTTTCATGTTCTCTCACGAAATGTTTCCAGATTTCAAACAAGTAGACCTACGAGCAGCAGAATAAACAAGGCCTTCCTTCCTATGGCTTTGCATTGTGGTGTCAAATTCTGATGTCCAGTAAAGTGTTACCTCCAACAGAAGCTTCTGCTGTAGTGGAAATGTAACATTTTCTCCCTTACGCTCTCTCTGCCACCTCATACTTACCTAGACTGGTTCATGGGTATCTAATACCAGGTGGGTTCATGCTATATCTTTCCTCTGTTTTGTTACCTTTTTTTTTTTTTTTTTGTGGAAGTGATAGGAATTTCTTTTCGGCCACTGACCTTGTTCAGATTTTATTTTTTTTGAGAATGACCAAAGGGGAAGAAAGTCAGAGAAGGGGGCAAAAATCAGCATCATGGCCTAATACATAATTTTGTTCAGAAAACATCAATAATTGCCTTTTTTTCTTTTCTTATTGCTATCTGTGTATTTCCTTTTCTTCTTTTTGCATTTGTAAAAGCTTTATGTTATAGAACTTCTTATGGCATGAGAATGTTTTCAATATTTCCATTCTTGATTTTTGCCATTCATTTGTAAATACTTTGCTTCATGAATCCAGTCACTACTGTACATAAAGATTTGTCCACAAAGCTATAAGCCATCTCTAAAACATTCAGTTAATTATGTATGAGTAATTTATATTTCCCTTTCCATTGTAGATATGCATATTTTTCAAAATTACATTTTATCATCTGCCTATTCTTCCAGATCTGTTTAATTCATCTGAAATGCCTTACAGCTTTGTCTTGTTTTCACTAGGCAGAATAATTGTGTGCCATCTGCAAATTGCCCTGTGCCTGTCTAGTTATTTCCCTCATAAATAATTACAATATTTGTATTTGTATAGCCCATTCTCAGACAGATTTCAAAATGTGTATAGACTTTCCCTGGTCCAGGTTGTCTTAGAAAAACCTTAGCTTCCCTTTAGCCGTATTGCAAAAAGTCCATTCATTTCTGTCGATTGTTTTGATTACTTAGATTCTAATCTTCCTTAGTATTTTGTTTTCAGAAATATTTTCTTTCCTTAGCAGCTTACAGTGATGGGACTTTGTCAAAGTTATTTGGTAAGTACAAATAAATGACTTCGGCCTCTTTTCCACTTACTACTAATTTACTAACACTATCAGAGGTTCCATTAAGTGAAAAAAACCCTGTTTTTCCTATACAGAAGCTATTCCTGTTCCAATCCCATTACATTTATCTCATTAAAAGTATCTGGCACAGATTTTCTGATGTGTAATTCCCAAGATCATCCCTAGTGTTTCTTAAAAGGCAGATAAACATTTGCTGCCATCCAGTTCTCTGAATGGAAGAGCTGTGATACTGCACATTTTTATTAACTACCCATCAGCCATCTTATTCTATATAATTAATACTACCTGTAAGAGAGAAAGATTTTTGTCTGCTTTTTTCTTTTGCAAATATACAATACCATCAACTCTTAAAAATCTAGAGTTAATTACGCCAACTGCAAATTTACTTATATCTCTTATTTACCAAGAAGATCCACTTCTTTGCTTCTAGGGCCAGGTTTTGTCCCTGACGCGGTCCTGGGGGCCCCGAGGAGTGTGGGTTGGACCCCTGCAACCCTCCCAAAGCTGCAGAAGAGCCACTGACTCTGATAGTCCAAGGCTAAGCAAAGACAATGAGGACAAGTGGGTGGCAGATTCCTGCTCTATGACCTTAACACTTCAGAAAAATAGATGAGACTGGGTGAAATACAGCATGAATACAAAGGGTCAGTGGGGTCTGGCACTGCATCTACACTAATTAGTCCTTTAGCCATGTTAGGAATGCAAAACATTATTGTCCAATGCCACCAGCACTTTCCCCATCTTTATTTGTGGTGTAATATTTGCAAAAAGAGTGTAAAGTGCGAGTTGCAAGGTAGATGCAGGGCATAGAAAGGTTAGGGGATTGGGATTAAAGCAGATGGGATCAAAACCATAAAGAATATTATTTCCTGTCTTCGCCATTTTTCTAATTTTTCCTCAAATGCCTATCCTTGCCCCAGACTCAGCCACAAGACGCAGCTGCCCGGGTAGCCGCTGCCACCATGTCCCTCAGGAAGTGAATGTTCTCCTTCCCCACAGTCAGACAGATGTCAAAGCAGTCATTCAGAGAACACACGTCTTACAGGGAAAGGGAAGCTGGGGAAACACTGCCTGCCCAAACAAACAGGCAATTCTGGGGGAAGAGAAAACATATCTGGAGTATAAGGACTTTCCTGCAAATTCTTTATTTTGACATTCCATAAAGTGTTCCCCTAATGATTTTTGTCATCATACAGCAAATTGTTAATTTATTGCCTCTTAATAAGATTTCCTCACAGGCCACTGCAGCCCCCAAGACTTTGCCAGAGAACAGAATTACCGCACACTGTGGTGCCCTACACCAGCGCTCCCAGAAGGCAGACAATGTCGGAAAACTCAGCCCATCACTAAACAATACTGATAATATTCTGACAGATAACAGTACGGAGAATTTGGATTAGACCTTCTACCTATCATAGGTCTTCAATATCACACCTAGACGGCCAACAAACATCAGCAGAGTTTGTGAGAAGAGAGGTGGAGACGGGTGTCCCTGTGAACAAAGGGTCCCTACAAGAATGTGCCAAACACTGTTATATTGTTTCTCAAGCTTCTTAACAAAGCATTCATCCTACCATAATTAAGAAAACTCATTTATACTAACCATTATGATGAAAATTACATTGAAAAACCCATCTAATTGAAAGTATAGTAACACTCATCAACTCAGTTCAACACATGTGGAGAATTAAATCAAGGACATTAATTAATTAACACATTAAGAAGTAGTGGTATATTAGTTAGGGGGTTAATTTCTACATTGGGCAACCATGGCAGATTCTTACTGTTTAAGTCTCTTTAGTTAAAAAGGGACTTTATTCCCACAACCATTTTCAATTAACACTAAGGGTTTTTTTTTCAAAACGTGTATATTTGTCTGTGTGTTTCTCACTCAGCAAGATGCAAAGCATCACTACAGTGCTAATGGAAAAAAGCCAATAAATGTAATAAGATAACACTGGTCTATAATTCAGCCTCAAGATATGAACAACTCTAGCTAAAGAAATTACAAAGGAATTATACAATAGTTAAAAAGTAGATATAATTTGATTATAGTAGATAAAATTTGAATGTACATGGGGATTCCTATTAATTTCTACTCACTTGTATTGGTTTTAGTCTGGGCAGCTCCATGGTATCACAACATGTAAGCTTTTGCCTGTCTGCATAGTGCTTAGGATAATCGAACCCTGCTCTACAATCATAGCCCCTGGGTAATACTATAACCTAAATTATCATCATCATCATTCAGATTGAATTAAGAGGCTTGGAAAGAATATGCATCTAGGGAGGAATCTCTGGACCAGTCTTGCTTAGATTATTACTGATAGCTATAATGAGAAGGGCAGTGGAATATTTGCTTTGATGTATTCAGGGGCCTGGAAGGACTGCACTAATAACCTGGTCAATAATCTGGATGTAGCAAAGATAAGACGATCCGAGCTGTGCTACAGTAGGATGACTCCAAGAATGGATGAATTTCATCCTCTCCCACACCTCTCATTTTATTATCAGATGAGATTCTCAAAAAGAATTTAAAAGAGTTTGTGGCTTACAGTCCTTTGAAAATCAAAGGGAGATGTATTCCTGCTTAAATTAGGCTGAAACCTACTTTTCCCAAAAGCCTGAATATAAAAGAATCCGGCTTTTCAAGATTATATATAAACACAACCGTCACCCCCCAGGTTTAGCAGTGTTTGGGAAAATTTTGTACTTATCCACCCACATTGATCTTACAGAAGTCTGCAGAGACTTCACCCACAGACGGATGTGACCCACCGTGTTTGTATCTAGAATGGTGGAGCAACACTAACAACCCCCAAATTTCAGTCAGGCAAGTCCAGCAAAAATCATTTGGAGGCTGCTATTTTTGTTAAGGTTTCTTCCTCTGTAATCCCCAGTGGCAATGCAATGAACAGCTACTATATGGGCTCAGCCTCCTTTGAATATTAAATTACTGAAGTTCAGAAGAATTTAATTAGTATCTCACCTACTTACCATCTTCCAATGATGCCTCTGCTACAATTATGGCACTACATTACAAGCAATTTCAGCTTAATTGAATATCTTGAGTAAAACCCCAGTTAAAATTGCCAGAGTTATCTGTAGTAAGATAGCTATAACTGAGTTAAAAAAACAGAAAAGGTGAGATGATCTCTATGCACGCTGTGATAACAGGTTTATGGCAGATACTTTAGTTTATTCACCCCTAATATCACCATACTGTCAAAAGAAATATGCTTAAATAACATTGCGGACATTGCTATGGTCTGAGTGTGAGCAGTTAAGAATTACAAAGTCAAATCAGACTGTCAAGTACCAAAATGTAGACTCACAAGTATTTTCAAATATTCCCTTTTAACATTTTGTGAATCTTTCCCCCGGCTGGACAGAGAATCACAGAATGGTTTGGAAGGGACTTCAATGCCTGTATAGTTCCAACCCCCCTGCCACGGGCAGGGACACCCTCCACTAGACCACGTTGCCCAAAGCCCCATCCAACCTGGCCTTCAACACTGCCAGGGATGGGGCATCTGCAGCATCTCTGCCAGGGTCTCACCACTCTCACAGGGAATAATTTCTTTCTTATATCTAACCTAAATCTACCCTCCTTCAGTTTAAACCCATTACCCCTTGTCCTGTCACTCCATGCCCTTGTAAACAGTCCCTCACCATCTTTCCTGTAATCCCCTTCAGGTACTGGAAAGCTGCTATCAGCTCTCCCTGGAGCCTTCTCTTCTCTAGCCTGAACAACTCCAACTCTCTCAACCTGTCTTCATAGGAGAG
>VXBL01000961.1:216613-226886 GCA_013400195.1 Aramus guarauna | reverse complement strand
ACTGCCACAACTTCTCAAATATGATGTAGAGTAGCTTAGCCACTTCATCTGCCAGTTCCCTCAGAACCTCTCATCAAGTCCCATGGACTTATGCACCTTCATGTTCCTTAGATTTTCTCGAACCTGATCTTCTCTTCCATGCACTCCAGCTGGTCATTAACATAGAGGGTGACATCCCATCCTCATCTCCCCTACCTGTCCCCCTAAAGAGCCTATATCCTTCCATTCCAACACTCCAGTCACAGGAGCCATCCTACCATGTCTCTGAGGCCAATGATATCATAGCTCTGCAGTNAAAGCAAGTTCCATGGTCTAAGTAACCAAACAGCTGTCTGTGACACCAGTGCTGTAACCATTTGTTGACTGGTCCAATTCAACTGGCCCTTCTAAAACACTTCCCTTTGACCGGGAGGACTGATGAAAAAACTGCCTGTGCTCCAGAGTCCCTTACACTGCTCCCAGGGCTCTGTAATCCTTCTTCATGCTCCTCAGAGTGCTCCTGGCTGTATCACTGGTGACCACGTGAAACAGCATCAGTGGATAATAGTCGGTGGACTGTACGAGGCTTGGTAATCTCTCGGTGACGTCCCTGATCCAACCCCTGGTAAGCAGCACGCCTTTCTAAGAGGGGGTCAGGTTGGCAGATGGACACCTCTGTACCTCTCAGAAGACAGCCACCTACTGCCATCATCCATCACCTTTTCTTAGTTGTGCTGGTTGTTATATGGAGAGCAGACTGGGCTGCCTTACATGCTTATGTGCACTTCAGTCACTGACTGCAGACCTCCGTTCTCATGGTTCCTCACACTCAACTATTTGTAAAATATATTTTCCTCCAAAACACCTGCACCCTAAAGTCCAGTAGCATAGAACTGGTCTTGCCCAGCTCCTGCCTCTTTCCTTCCAGCGCAGGATAAATAACGCATTCTTCAAATGGAAGCAAGAAACTAAAAAAACCCCAGCTTTCAAAGACAGTGTGAGTGAGGGAGAAGAAGAGCAATGGGACAAAGCCCGGATTGCATTTTCCTCAGGCTGTTCCTGCATTTCATGTAGCTCCAAAATGGCTCTGATCCCCCCTGGTTTGAGATAATGACCTGGCATAGGAACTCAGCTGCTGAGTCATTCCACTTCAGCAAGAAAGTATGAGAAGAAAAGGTGTGGTGATAAAGTCAGTATATAAAAAGTTATGGAAAGCCATAGATGTATGTTTCCAATGGCTCTATAGTCCACTTGAGTATGTAGAATTTCTAAGTCATTCTGGTCTGAAAGATAAATCTGTACTGGGAAACATATTTATCCTGTTTCTCTGCAGCTACATTGTGGGAAGAGTTTGACTGTGCAGCTCTCCGAATGAGGAAGGTATGGCCCCTAGGCACAGACACACACATTCCTCTGAAGGCATAAATATGGAAATTCCAAGTATGCGAAGCACTGAAGGAGAATAGGGGAAGTAAATTGAGTTTTCCAAAGGAATCCCAACTTTTCACTTTTTTAATAGCAATAATAGGCTGACGTGCTTACGGTCTACTGCTTTGCTCAACACTTTTTATCTACTGTTCAGAAACATAAACACTGACGTGATGCTCTGCCTGGTTAACTGTTGCCTTTCTTTATACATGCAGCTCTATTTCTTTATTAGTCTTTGAGGTACAAGTATTTAGTAGTCCTTGTGGCCTAGTTTACCTCCAAAATAGAGACAGCATTACAATTCACTAATCCCAGTATCTTTAGGAGAGTGTAGGTAAATAGCAGTTTAAGAAATGGAAACCTGTCTTGGGTATTTTAACCGAGATTGCTTGAGCCAGTTTTTCAGACATTCTCTGACATTACAGCTATTAGTAAAGTATAAGCAATGCAGAAACACCTTTGTCTGCACTTCAGTGTACTCATTCCCATTTACCTTAAGTAAATATCAACATCTCCAGGATGCAGAAAAAAAAATGTCTGTTCAAAACTGAAGAAAAAATGAACATAATAATGAGGAAAATAACCCAGTTTCAGCTGAAACTTCTAATTCAGTTCAGATCTGCTCAGTTTGCAGATTTGTTGCAAAATAGTAAAGTAAACCAACTGTCTAATGACTGCTAAAGAGAAAACAGCAGCAATTTGAATGTGAAATCAGATGCAAGCGTGGTCTTCAGAAGTTGGTTGATGACATTAACACTCCTGGAGTGTTAAGTTGTTAACTTTGAGCTATTTTGGCCAATTCCCAGTAATTAATATAAGCCTTTATACTCACATGCTATGTACTATCACTGAAAATTCTATTTCCCTGCTTGGCATTTGCTCATCGACTTGATCAAAGACACAATTTGTGACACTGACTTCAAAGTAGAAATTTCTTTATTTGTTGAAAACACCATTACTCTTTTCAGCCTTTCTAATGTCATGTTATCAATTATAATAATTTTATTAAGTCGATTATCAGGTTTAATGAGTTTTTTATTGAAAACACAAACTTCAACCACTAAGGGCTGATTAAATCCAATGCAGCAATCCAGGCAGATGTTTAATATAACAGTAGTGGAAGGGAGGCTTTGACAAGATCAGCTATGCATATTTTTTTTGAGAATACGGTCACTGGCTGCATAACACACTTTAACCTAAAAAGCTGACTTCTAGCTCTTATGTATGTAAAAGATAAGATGTTCACATTTGGAAGATAACAGATGCAATTGGGTGTGCTGGAATCTGTTGGGTGAAAGAATCAATTGCATCTGCTGTGGCTCAGTTTCTCTAAGTCTTAGTATCATAGGATCATAGAATCTTTAAGGTTGGAAAAGACCTCTATGATCATCAAGTCCAACCGTCGACCCAACACCATCATGTCTACTAAACCATGTCCCAAAGTGCCACATCTACACGTTTTTTTGAACACCTCCATGGATGGGGACTCCACCACTTCCCTGGGCAGCCTGTTCCAGTGATTGACAACCCTTTCAGTGAAGAAACATTTCCTAATACCCAATCTAAACCTCCTCTGGTGCAAATTGAGGCGATTTCCTCTTGTCCTATTGATTGTTACTTGGGAGAAGAGACCAACACCCACCTGGCTACACCCTCCTTTCAGGTAGTTGTAGAGAGCAAGAAGGTCTCCCCTCAGCCTCCTTTTCTCCAGGCTGAACACCTCCAGTTCCCTCAGCCGATCCTCATCAGACTTGTGCTCCAGACCCTTCACCAGCTCCATTGCCCTTCTCTGGACACGCTCCAGCACCTTGATGTCCTTCTCATATTGAGATGCCCAAAACTGAACCCAGTATTCGAGTAGCAGAATAAAAGCTGCCTGGAGTGCTGCCATTTCAGTGGGCAACTGCAATCCGCTGGTCTTGATAACATTCAAGTGTATTTCATATTGCTTTTGCTGAGGGAAAGAAAACCAACCTTCCAGCAGTAAGAGCAATCAACACAACCTATTCATAAAGATCATGTACAACAAAGGGGAGACAGGGAGAACCGTGCATCCTATTCTTTCAAAGCAGCCAAAAAGCAAAATGATCGATAAAAGTGCAATTGTCTTGAAGAAGAAGGACAAAAATTGTTACATCTTAACAGCTACCTGATAGAAATTTGTACTTTGTGGGTGGCTCACAGTATTAACAAGATCCATGTGTAGGTGTAGGAATGGATATAACAGAAAAGTAAGGAAGAAATACCTAAAGGAGAAATACAGGGGTGGATCCTGAAGGTAATTCAGAATCCAGGAGAAGTAACAGGAAAAAGGTACACTGATTAACTATGGAAAACAATAGCATGGGAAGAGAAAAGACAGCAAAAAGTACTGTGGGAGATCAAGTTAGTAAACAGTGCAGATCTTAAAAAAGTCACCTGAGTCATCAAGCTTGCTGGGTTTTTTTACATTTCCTCCACTTGCATCAGCTTCAGTAGCAATATTGTCTTTAAAAGATTATTAGAAAGCAAGTAACATGATCTGCTGAAATAGATACATTGAAGGGAAGTAAATGGCAAAAAGTGTTTTCCATTTTAAAATATTTCTGAGAAGTATCAATTAGCTATTGATACCAAGAGGTTACACAATAATAATCTCTAAAACTCTTTTTTAGACTAGATTCTTGAAAAGAGTTGGAAAATAATAGCCAGTTCAGAAAGACTTTTTTCTTTTGAATGCCAAAATTCTGTTGTGTTTTTTTTTTTCACAGCTTCGCAGTCCACAAAACTACATTACACCGAGATGAAATAAGAGCCATGAGAAACAGAAGTTTAAATAGGAAGCCCTTGGAAACAAAATGGATATTAGCTTGAGTGCTTCTTAGTCAGGCTGCCAAGATGTCCTTCCATAAGGTCTGGCTAAACAGATTCTGTCCTCTTCACGCTGGAGGCTGCACCCATCCACAGCTTCTGGAACTGCAAACTTCTGCTTTCTGCTTTGTTTTACACCCAATACTGACAAAAGCCAGAACATTTTTGATGCATCACATCCCTGGATGTATAAATGCATATATCTTCTACCGAGTGAATTATCAGGATATTCCTCAGTGGAAAGGTATTATGGCCGTTTAAGGCTTCACTTAAAATGTGGAGGACATTCCCAGGTGTCCGTAGTAGCTGAAGGCTGACAGAAGGGCATTGCAGCTACTGAGCTTAGGGAAACAACTAGTGTTAAACCTGTCTGACATCTCTGAGAAAAATCCCTCCTGTTACAGTCTGACTAATAACCCCAAGATGCTTTATTGCACTTCTCATCAGTAGGTCACAAAACACTTTGGAAAGGTGGCAAACATCATTACAGATACTTTACAAATATACTGGTATTCCTGTTCTCCCAGACTCGAAGAAAGGAACTGAGAGAACATTCAGATCTTATGTCTGTAGCATCTAGTAGTGATACTATAGATTTATTGAATATATTTCATTTATTTCAGCTGCCCGTCCACCTTTATAATAGCACATCTCTCCCTGTTTATTTTTTATTCTATGAGTATTTAGTATGGCGAGTACAGCAAGGAAAAAACCAGCTCAATGAATTACAGGAAAGCAAAGAGTAACTGGTACTATGCAAAACATTACAGAAAAACAAGGAGAAAAAAGGACTCCTTGAACCTCTCATTTTCTTGATTATAAGTGAGAGACATGGCCAGAAATATTTTCAATATATCAGACTTCTTTTCAAAAAATGAGACTCACGAACAAGACTATTCTTAAGGAGGAATCTACTATCTGAAAAGATTAAAAGATAAAAAAGCTAATTAATACTAATGGATAAAGCACCCAGTAGATCAAGAACAGAGAAAGTCTGAAACTGCAACTCAGATTAACATTTGAAAAGACCTTCAATACCTCGGAGGCCCTTATAAAGTAAACAGTGTCCATAGCCTGAAAATATTTTCAAAATCCTTTGAAAATTCCTTTCTTTATTCTTCAGGCAAATCTAACAGCATATAATGGGCTGGTAGATACTGTCAGAACTTGCTTGGCTTGTGTCCGTCAGAGGTCATCATTTATTTTGCCAAAAAATAAAGGATTGCAATGCCTGAGGTTTACCTTAAGTTGCTGAGATTTCTCCAATTAAATCACCCACTGACAGAAGCAATTTTGCTTGGTTTCTTTTTAATTCTGTCAGAAGCTAGAAAGATAACAAGGTACTGTCTGCAACAATATAAATCATGTGGAAAGCCATCAATCAGAAATCCCGGGCAAAAAAACCCAAGCACACGGAACAATGGACAAACCCCCAAAACTATTCTTCCTTAGCAACTATTCTTCACTGTAACATTCAAATTTTGCACCATTTTAGGACTTTCTTCAGAATAAGACAAGGATTGCAAAAATGGAAGATATTTCTGCCCACATGAAACTGAGATACAAAATATTCTTCAGAATGTTAATTTATAAGCTGCTTATTTCACCTTGAAACATAAAGAAATAAAATAAAAATTCAGAGCTACTTCTGCCACTTCCCTAAGAGCAAGAACAAGCATAGGCACATTTGTGTGTTTCCTTTGTCTCTTTTTAATCCAATTGCATTTTTATATTAAAAAAAACATAGATCACAGATACAGATCCATGATAAATGCTTATCTGCTGGTACAGAAAGAGATAAGAGAAAAGCAGTGCATGATTAAACATGTAACAAGTTTTGTATCTTAATGAAGCAACCTACTGAATATTCAGTGGAATTCACTAACGGATACAGACTGCAGTATGGGGCTTTGCCAATAACTGCATATTAAAAAGGAAAGGGGAAAAAAGATGAAAAAAAAACCCCAAAACAAAACCAAGAACCAACCCCAAACCACAAAAGCTAGGAAGCTACCAGGGCAGAGATCAAAAGTAGCATTATAAGATCATTGCTACTGGGCTGAGCCACCCTGGGGCTAAAAAATGCTTCACGCAGATTAGCCATACTTATGAAATGTAGTCAGTGTAAGCAAAGAAAAGGATGCAAGATTAAATTTTAGATGGCTTGCTAATATCTCTATGCATACATTAATATGTCCTCTATATAACCCCAATTAATTTTGTAACTGCGAGAGAAAACTTCAGACTTGTGTTCCTGACACATAACAAAGCACCAGCCTCTCCCAGCCCTCCACGGCTCTTCAGAGCCTCTGAAATGCAGCGTCCATGCTCTGGAAGAGCAGCCTGTGCCACGGCACAGCCTCACCGGTTCCTCACACCCGAACAACAGAAATTAAAACAAATTCACCCTTGTCTTGTTCTCTTCCCTATCTGAACTTCACCTTCAACGGAGGGTTCTTCCACAGTAATAGGAATTAAGAATGTTCAGCAGGTCTGGAAAAATGAATGGGGTTTATTATCCCGGTTAGATGATCCCCCTAAAAGCACTAGGAACTATATTCACACAGGAGTATCGGGGTGGTAATGCTGAAAGCTGCAGCAACCAGCTTTTCCTGTGCAAATCCGGTTCCCTGGCAGCTAGAGGTATTTGCAATTACATGAGCAGAGGACTTTCCTGCAACTGCCCATTGAAATCGGCTACACAGGCCTGTCGAGTGTGTTTTCTAACGTTGTTTTGCAGCTCCATGCAGCAACATCTCGAGTTAATCTACAGCTCACGGGATCCACTGCAACACCATGAGAGGCTTGGAGTTTGCTGTTTGCACAGGACCTGTGACTAGTGCATGACTTACTCTTTTATACAGCAGTCAGTAGTAAAATATAGTCCCCAAACTTACTGAATTGAGAAATGGGAACTGTTGCATCCAAAAAAAAAAAAAAAAAAAGGTATAGAGTTTTTTGACCTTATTTATCCAAATTTTCTTTAGAACTCAATTTTTATTGAAGTCGATGCTAATTCATGAGATAAATAGCACTTACCTAATCTACAGTTTTAGACACGAAAAAATACTCTTTCTGACAGTTTCCAGGAAGCTCAGACTAAGACGTTTTTCACAGATTAATTAATCATCCAGGCTCATCCTCAGAGCTTCTTTCCCCATCTTTGTTAATTTGTCAGAGAAGCACGGCAACCATTGTAGTGAGGTCTGACTCACGCTTGGAGAAGGAAGGCTTCAGAGATGACGAAAAAGCTGTTTCATTAAAGACAGAAAAAGGGGATGCCAGATTCCAGGAGCCTTCCCAGGAATGACCTTCCCGCACCCAAGTGTATAAAAAGAAGAATGATAGGAGTGCAAAGGACACTTTACACACTCACAAAGGAGATGGGAGTTGGGAACGAGAGAGATCTGACTTGGAGCAGAAACAAAACATCTTTTCCCTGCTAGCTACAGATAATCTCAAGTAATGGGTAAGATAGGAGCTTTTGCCACCACCAAGGGAAAAGGACAAATGGAATCAATGTTCTGTGGTGATGGGAGAAGCAAATCTCCTTCTGAAAAGCAATTTGCACAAATGTCAGTTCATGTATAACCTTAACTTTGCAGACTGCTAAGCAAATGAACTGCCCATTTGCTCCATGTAGAGATATTTTTTCCCTCTCTCCACTGGAAAGTCATTCCATCAATCCTGACTTTCTATAAGCTGTCAGCAACCCTGCTGAGCTGCAGGACAACACCCGGGTACAGAAAAACAAAGGAGGAATATCCAGTGGGTTCCTTCCCTTCTACAAAGTGAGGCCATCAAAGAGGAGGCAACTGAAGAGGCTTCTGAACTTCCTTGTTTAAAAATATTCTAGGCTGAGATAATAACAGTAATTTGCCTTGCTACCTGTTTTTTCACGACTGCCGTTGATACTTACACTCAAACCTGGCATTAAATTAGGAAATGGAGATAGTAGTTGGAATAGCCTGACATTTAAAGTGTTCGGGCAACCAAGGAGGTAGATGCAAGATCCTTACATGGCTTTTTTACTTTTAAGCTAATTTAAAGCAAGTGGAATATACTTAAAAGAAAAAAGAAATCTAACATGGCAATAATACTGAGAAGGTTCATTTAGCAGCCAGAGTTATCGTTCATTTAATGAACACTGATTAGCTCTATTCCTAGGAGGAAGGGAAAGAGGCGCATTTAATTTAGAGACAGAACCTGCATGTCTGAATTTCAGGTACAGAATTGTTGTATTCAGATTTCCCAACACGTCAGGGATTCAAAAGGTACCTAATTTCTAACAAGGCACTTTTACTGAATTAGCACTTTCTAAACCATATCAGACCTCCATAGCACGTCACGGGAGCGTTACAGCTGCAGATCAAAGGATTCTGAGCTTACTGCACCATCTAGTGTCAAACGGGGGGAAGTTCAAGAAAATGATTTTAAATTACCTTTTCATTACATTATATACTTTTTTCCCCCCTTTAACAGATTAATAAAACACAATTTCATCACCTCCATAAGTTCCAAAGAACATTTATCATCTTAATATGACAACTTCCTCTTCTCAACTTCTCAAACGTTAGCATTTTCCCAAACGTTAATACAACCACATAACTGAAAACTCCCTTTAAAACTTCAGTGTTTGACATTCAAAGTTGCTGAAGCTGTTGTAAATTTTATCTTCTCCACACTAATAAGTAGATCAACCTTTAACAGAAGTTTTCAGCTTTCTAAAATCAAGCATTTTCCAGAACTGTGTTGAGTGTACGGTAAATGCTACAGGAAGAAAAGTAGTAGAAAAGTAGAAAAGCAAAGTTCATGCAAGAAATCTGAAGTTACAAAATTAAAAATCACAGTGAAAAGAGGGTTTGGTTTTCAGCACAACTGTTCTTGCTCATTATTATCTTCTGAAAGGAAGTAATCTGGCTAGTGCACACTAGATTTTAGATACTTGAGTGATAACAAAACGTCTAACATCAATATCAGAAAACCTATTCACATTCCTAAACAGTATTTATCACAATCAGCATCTGAGTGCCTCAAAAAGATTTTCAAAATATCTGAGGACCAGATTTATGATTGTTCAACATGCAAAACTAGCGTAAGGTCATTAAAGAAAATTCTCTTTATATTTCGGTATCTAAAAAAAACTTCTGAAGTAACCAATAATGACAAGTTCCACTAGGATATTTCTAGACTACATCAAATTTCATATTCCAAATCTGGAATATGAAATTACAGCCAACTTCTTTTAGAATTTGTACACAGCAACTTGGTATCAAATTTAAGATGCATCTATGCAACATGGACCATGTCAGGCATTTTGAATCACACATGTCTTCAAAAAGATGGGCTGAATCATTCCATTCTGAGGGTAAGAAAGACTTTCAAATATCCCCGGAATGTTTTACTTGGAGATGTACACAGAAGTACAGGCAGGCTTGTGGATTCTCCGCCTGAACTTCAACCAGCCTCAAAACTTGTAACTGTCATGATGCAAGTCTGTGCTCAAGCTGTCGAGCTGGCTTATGGATGCAAACGGAGGTGTTCACTGGAAATCTGGAAGCACGGGCAGGGTGATGGTAGCGAGCAGTCTGCCTCTGCAGAGCAGGTGAAACACAGAGATGGCTGTGGGGACCCTCAGTTGTGGGGGCTGGAACCAGGGGGGGGGTCGGATTGCATGATCTTTGCAGATTTCTTTCCAAATGAACACAAATGTACAGAAACAAGCAACTCTTTCCTCTTCCAAACTTAAGTCACTTAGGAAAAGTGATTTGATTAAGATGGATATATGGCTTAGCATTGGGACAACACTTTGGTTCCAAACCATCTTAACTAGATTATTTTTATGCTCAAACATTTTTGTTTTATGATACCATTTCAAACATAAAAATATTGGGCAAATCATCCTGTCATCAGGGCATTTTGCAGTCACTAAACACAAAAGACTGCCTCAAAAATTCTTTGAGAGGTGCACCCTTGGTGGTTCACACCCCCCCCCCCCCCCACACGATTTGGCACC
>VXBL01000961.1:172308-207516 GCA_013400195.1 Aramus guarauna | reverse complement strand
AAAAAAAAAAAAAAAAGACGGGAATCTCTTATTGTAAATACATATAAACAGGTAACGATCATACACAAAACTGTCAGCTGGAGAAAAATCTAACAGTTCATGGAAGCATCAAAAGCTACAAGTAAGTAGGAACCTATTGGGTTTTGCAGGCTTTAACACGAACAAAAACACTGTGTATTGACAAGATTGAGACTAGCCCAGAATGCTGCATTCCTCAAGGAATTCTAAATCCTAATTAAAACCGCCTGCATGCAAATCTGTACCATGAGGTATTCAGCTCCATATGCTGCATCACATTTTGGACCTGTTAACAGCATCAGTTTAGCCCTCTGGAGGTTGCTGCTTGCTATCCAATAATTTAAAATAGATTTTTAACTTGAAGTACCAGTGTAAAAAAAGACACTCTAAGAAGGTGGCTTTGCTAGTATTAAATGATGAATGTGGCTGCAGACTATAAAAATCAGTAACTTAAAAAAAAAAAAAAAAAAAGTCCAGTTAATACTGATTGTTTATCTAAGTGGAGCAAAGGAAAGACGTGGGTGAAACCATACAATTTATCAGCATCAGGCTGTAGCCACCTCTCCATCCCTTTGTCCTGCAATAACTTCACTTGCATACTCCTTTTCATAGTTTTGAATTCTTCCTCTCAAAATATTTTTTTCCACTATGTCCATGTTCCCACAACCACTACAGAAATCTTGATGCCTCATCAGGTCCCTCCTTCGTGCCTTCAAACCCCTGCAACTCCAAGCACCATGTCCCCATTCCCTGATCCCCCAGCGTGGAAGCACTGACCCTCCCAAATTGTCCTTTTCCACCCCTTGCCTGACCTGAAGAGCAGTTTCTGGCACGGGAGGTTGTGCTGAGGTTACTACTGAGCATTTGGAGAGCCAGAGCTGGCAAACGCCACCGGTCATCGTGGCTGTTTCCCTGCCAATAAGCCTGCGGCGGGAATGGAGCACGGCAAAGCAAACACCCTGGTTTTGTATCAGAGGTTATAAAGTAGTCATGTAATGTAATAAATAATATATTATTATTGCCTGAAATAAATGATACAGAGAAACAAACAAAAATCACAAAATAAATGGCTTGCCCCTCATATGTTTTATGTTTTCTGTACCAATAATACAGATTTTCATTCAGTCCAGCTTTGCTCAGCACATGACACAGCAGGCCTTTTGTGTTTTGCAGCTGAAACCCTCTCCCCAGTCTTCACACTTGGGTGCCCTACTTAGTTGAATTTATTGAAAAAAATAGGACTCTTCTTCCTAGAGCATACTGCTAGTGACTTCTTCACAGTTATCTAACTACAGCAAATAAAAAATGCAAGTGATTTGTATCTCTTAGTTTTGCATGTATCTATTTACTGATTTAAAGCTTTAACCATGTATTTTCATTATATTATTTCCCAGTGCCCTTCAGAGCATCAGTCAATAGGACAGCACCTACTGAGTTACTCCAGAGTAACTGGATTGCCCCCTAACTCTGCTTCTTAGCCCTCACAGATCTTGAGTAGATGTAGCTGTGGTGGGCTTTTTGGCGTCTCAAGCCTGCCCGGTTTCACGGTTCTAATTTGGGACACCGCCTGGCTATGGCAGCACCCACTGGTGGTCACTGAGGAGAGCCCGCAGATCGAAGGGATGCTGTGAGATTGTACTAATTCCAGTGTTCATTATGCTTCCCTGAAAGGTCCCATTGAAGGGCATCTCTAGGGAGGGATGACCTCTGGGCATAGCCTCTACTGCTGTAGCCTTTTCCTCAAGGCCCATGAGTTCATCTTATGCCCAAGTATCTCATGAGCTTCTGGGTATAGCTTTTCCTGGTAGCAGTGCTAGGCATGGGTGGTTCTCCACCTCCTGCATCTGTCTTCCCGGTGCAGTCCTGGCCCTCCATCCTGCTCCTTTACTTGTACTGATCAAGATTAGGGTTTTTTTTACAGGTTTGACTGAACCTGAATTATGCACTTATGGAGCTCCCAGATTCACAAATACGAGCATCAGCTCTAAGGGAGGAGGCAACACAGGAGCAGGAATGAAAAGTCAAGGAGGAGCAGAGTAATTCCTTGAAACAACATTACTGATAAGAAAAAGATAAATGAAAACGTATTCTGAGTCTTCTCCTCCCCTGGATACATCCATAATCCAATACAATAAGCTTTACTTGCCAACGCTACAATAGGCCAAGAGATCCATACTGTGTAATGGTAAATCCAAGGAAGGCTGACTTGAGAAAGAATAGAAAAATCATCAAAACAGGGACTGGAGCAAATGGGGATAAAGACCAAAGCTCAGGTGGTAAAAACAGAAAAGACAGAGAACTCCAGCCTCCGTGCTGCTCTGGTGCTCAAATCTACTTGTGAAACCCCAAGGGAAAGCATTGGTTTGATCTCCCTCCGGGGCTAGTTTGCATGGCAATAGCTGCTCCCGGCGATTACTCAAGTGGCAGAGGCCTGTGGCTCTGGAGATGGTGGTCCTGCCCCTGCTAGGTTGTGTAGAATTTCATCTAGGGCTGTGGGAGGAGAGACATTTTAAAATTTGACCCTGTCACTGCTCACACATTCCCATTTCACAGACTTCTTAAATATAAGAGTTCCCATTGATACCCTTGCTTTTTCTGCAATCTTAGGTCTAAATGAAATCTAAGAGGAAAAACAGACTCTGATTTTCTTAAATTAAGACTCAGTTCATAAGTTAAAATAAAGATAAATCTGCAGAGTAAAGCACTCAACAGTGAAGGAAGTGAGAGCTACTCATGAGCCCTGTCACATTCACTGTTCAGGCAGGGCAATCCCTTGGGAATTAATTGTGTGGTGAAAGGCACAGGAATTGTGTGTCTGTGGGATTCCAGTATCGTTTCTTACAGAAATTGGAGAATTTTGGACAAAGTCGATATGAGGTAAAAGGATGCTCTCAGGCTAAGACAGGCAAATGCTATGGCAGATAACTTTCTATTCTTACTTTTGCGACAGAAATCTCATGCAACACTAGGCGATTTACAAAACCAAACTTTCCAAAGGCACAGAGCTGAGACATTCCTCGCTTTGAAAGGTTTCGGTAGACACAGATGACCAGTTTTTGCAAAAGTGCTGACCACCAGCAGCTTCGGCTGAAATCAGGGGGGAGTTGGGCTTTAGCAGAAAAAATGCAATGGAATCCTGTGTGCTCCAAGAAGTCGGTCTAAGGTGGAATTGTTATCAGCTGACAATGGCCACCTAAAACTTCTGGTATAAGCAAGTCAATCAGATTCCCTTGCTAATAATGGGAACACCATAATATTACAGGTATATTTATCAAAGAACTGCTCACTGAAGGCACTTTTTCTCTCCTTTTTTTTTCTAACTTGGACTGAAACCAGCTTAGGATTTAGGCATTTTCAATAAGATGAAGGTGCTGGAGCATGTCCAGAGAAGGGCAACGAAGCTGGTGAAGGGTCTGGAGCACAATTCTGATGACAATTGGCTGAGGGAACTGGGGATGTTCAGCCTGGAGAGGAGGGGGCTGAGGGGAGACCTTATCGCCCTCTACAACTACCTGAAAGGAGGTTGTAGCCAGGTGGGGGTTGGTCTCTTCTCCCAAGTAACAAGCTATAGGGCAAGAGGCAATGGTCTCAAGTTGCATCAGGGGAGGTTTAGATTGGATATTAGGAAAAATTTCTTCACCAAAAGAGTGGTCAGGTATTAGAACAGGCTGCCCAAAGAAGTGGTGGAGTCACCATCCCTAAAGGTGTTAAAAAAATATGTAGATATGGCACTTCGGGGCATAGTTTAGTAGACATGGTGGTGTTGGGTTGATGGTTGGACTTGGTGATCTTAGAGGTCTTTTCCAACCTTAAAGATTCTATGACTCTATGATTCATTCTTGGTATTGCAAGCTGGACACAGAAACTAGCAGACTTATTTGATCTTGTTTTATTAAACCAGTAAAAGTTCTAATCACACAGGGATATTGTGAAAATAAACAGATTAATATTTATGAGATACTTGGATACTGTGGTCAAGCTCAGTATAACAGGAAAATCAATGAGAAAATTAATAATTCTGTAAATGGAGGACCATTTGTACTGCATGCATTAAATAATGCATGGAGACATATGTTGAAAGTAAAATGCCATATGAAGTACCACTCCACATGACTGAAAGACGCAGAGGGCTTGTGAAAACAAAAATAACTGTGCAATTAAAAATGTATTTGAGTTACATTATAATGCTACATTACAATATATGGCCACAGAGGACCTGAAATAAAATTGCTTAGACCATGGTAATTCTTGCTTTTCCTAAATCTGAGTGGTTAACTTTATAACCATGTCATCCCTTGACTTCTTTGAACACAATGTATTCACACATTAAAAACCCTCGTAAACTTTAATAACATTCCTGCTTCTTCTACTGTGAAGAAGGTATAGAGATAAGTACTGAATTTTTCACTGCTTGTGGAAAACTGGCTCTTCTTAAATAAAAATACAAATGTTCTGTGTACATAAACCTGAAAAATAATCTCTCTGTTGTCACTCTGATGAACCCAGACCTTTATCTCAGAAGATAACGTTCTTTTTGTACCAAACCAATTTTTGCTCGTGCTAGAAAAGTTATTACAAGTCTCAAATATCCACTATTTTTAGAAGTCTCCTCTTCTAAAAGCCATGAGTTTTTACTAACAAAAAGATGGATTTAGCACATTTTAACTAGATGTTCAATAGGCCAGCAAAATACATTTGTTTCAGGTGAATTTGCATGTGCATTACACCCGTAAGAGTCACGATCAACATTTCCAAAGCAGGGCACTTGATGAAAAAGCAGCTTTGGACCTTTGGGTCTTAATCCTTCTACAGCCTTTCAATACAGAGTAATTGTGGCAAAATAATCTGTGCTTTCAGATACTTTAATAAAGCCCTGGTGAAGGCGCAAGCAGGCAAAGTAGCTGTCATTAGAAACAGAATATAGAGAAACATGAAGCTATTGCATGAACAAGGGAATATTTGCTTTACTGAGGCTATCACCAGAATCAGTATTTCCACCTTTCCACCACTCCACAATCAGCCTAGTTCCTGATCTAAGGAATTTATGGTTCCTTCAGCTCACTGATCTGATGGCAACACATCAAAGTAAAACTCCTCCCGGGTAAGGAGCTGGGCAGGAAGGCAGTATCCCAAGAAACTGCACTACCTGCAGGTACACGGAGTTTAGTGTAATGGGGAAATCTCTTGGGTTTCCAACCTTTGAGCCCACAGAGGGGATGAATCCACCACTCCTGGGGCCATACCTTACCTGAAGAGGGAACAGCTTATCACCACCACTACTTACTTTATTTAAAAATAAACTAATAAAGGCATTACGTCTGTATTTTCTGAAGGGCCAAGCAAGTCAGCCTTCACAGCCTTCCTTAGCTTTTCAAGTCGCATAGGGCTCAGACTGGACCAAAGCAGAGAGTTGGCCATGGTGAACAGAACTGCAGGTAGCTAGCAAAATTACAGGAAAAAGAGGGATATATGCACAGACTTTTATTTCCTGTAGAACTACTTTTAGACCTAGGCAACTAAAATTTGCCTTTGTCCTGTTTGGACAGGTAAGTTATTTTTCACATTTGAACTTAAATGTGAAAATCAGCCAGTAATTTCTCTGCCGGATGGAGACAATGGTTCTTTGTTGGGGCTATTGTTATTTTGAGATCTCCTTCCATAGTCGCGTTGGAAGAATAGGCAATTTTTATTTTTAAGTGATCTGGAGCACTCATGTTTTGAATAAGCCAACTGGGCTCTGAGTCTCTGCAAACAGCTAGAGTCCATGCCTAAATGAGCAGGCACTTGCTTAGTGTCATGTTATGGTGTATAACTGGCAGGGTTAGTAATGTCTGAAAAGTCTTTTAGAGACAAAAAAATGCTATAAAAATTCAAATTTATATTATATAGCATAGAAGACTCTCTGGGCACCAGACAATGATTTAGATGGAAATTTACTATCAATCAATTTTCTTGAAAATCAAAAATCTACATTTCTTAGCCTGCATACCTCAAACTTCATTGCTTTTGAAAGCTACACCTGACTCTTCTGTTGGATACAGCTATTGTGTCTCAACATTGTGTCTGCCTGTCTCTGTGTTGAATTCTACAGTATTTTGCTCCTTTCTTCTTGATGAGGTTTTTGGTTGGTTTTATAGTTGCAGAAAGCAGAGGAAGACAAAGGGGAAGGTTGAACGCTTTAGAAGTTAGTAATCTCTGAAGCAATAAGAAATTTCTTTCTTGCACACTGACCTAACCAATGTTCAAATCCATCCTTCCTTGCAATAATGCTTAATTAAAAGGTTAAATCCCTACTGCATTCACTAAGAATCCCTATTTGAAAAAGTCTAGATATTGTAGCAAACTTTTTTTTTCAATTTCTGTACATTCTCAGCTGAAGGGAGTAAATGTCTTGTATAAAATATCATGAAGAAAATAAAATCTAAATTCCTTTGGTCTCAGGAAGGCTGTATAAGTGACTGTCAGCTGAATAACAATGTCATGGTACATTTTCTGTTGTTCTTAATTATTAGAAAATGAGGACAAAGCAAAACCCATCCTAGTTAAAATTAGATTCAGCCCAGATCATAAGGCAATCATGAGGCACTGTTAACTTTGAAATGAAAGACAGTATTATAAAATGATACCCAAAACAAAACTCAGAGACAATCCCAAGCAAATAGCTTGGTCTAGACACAGCAGTTTTATTATTAGGCAGAGAGGGTTTTGTAAGTCCTGACCCAACAAATGGATTGATTGAGTATATAAATAAATATTTCCCAGAGCTTTATATGTGCCATGGGCCAAATCCTCAAATCTGCAACAACCATCTGGGAATATGGCCTATTTAGAGCTACTTGATTATTCATTTTCCATCTTTCTTAGTACTTGCTAGATGAATAGCCAAAGACCTATATCTCTGCGTGGTTTTTGATGAAGTAGCAATGTAAACTCCCCAGAATAAAAGTTCTTGTGTAAAACCCACATCTTTTTCTCTGCATAAACAACCTTTCCAAGAGCAGGAGAGTCACTCTCCATTTTCTGTCAATTCTCTGCTGCTCAGCTGATAATACCAAGAAGGAAAACAATTTATTGAGTCTGGAGTTGTGATTTTCTGCTGAGGAAAAGAAATGCTCCCTGGGAACCAAACTGAGAGCTACAGCTCATTTTTATCTTGACAATGAGAGAGCGAGCATGACTTTAACTTGTTGTTGACCTTTGTTGCAGTTGGATCACTGATCTAAAAGTCAGTGGCTATATATATAACATTATTCACATCAAACTATCATATACAGAGTGGGAAAAACACATGTTACTATTTATAAAACTTTTCATGAGCAAAGTTCTGCAAACATTAATCACAACTGTGTGAATGACTATCTACACCATGGAAAATGCACCTTTTTGAGTGATTCATCTCATTTCTGCTGCTCAGGAAGGGGTGGACTTGCCCCTTAATGGTGCCACGTGCTTGACAGTACCCGAAAGCTGAGATATTGGGACTGGTGAACCTCGCCCAGAAGTTTTTCTGGCTCTCACACCTTGAGATAAACCGTGGGCGTGTGCTCCCCCTTAGGAGGTGTGTTTATTTTTCTGCGTAGTGACTTGGCATTTTGTCCTAATTGCTACATGACTAAACCAAAGTGAAAACTGCCTCTGTGGGAATTGCCACAACTTGTCTTGAACATACATCTGTATTTTTCAAAGCTGATAATCTCCAGGTGGTGTTAAATTAGCCTGGTTCTTCTGCAGCTCCCTTGGGAAGGGCTGCACCAACTAATTTCCCTCGCTGCCATGCAAACTATTAGACTCAACGTCGAACATAGCACCAGTCAAATCCCAGCGGCCAGTGATATTTTGGCCCTATACGTCCATGTTCTCATAGATACTTTTCAGCTTTATTAGCTTATTAAAACTGTGGCCTTATTAACTTTTTTTACCACCAAAATGACGATTAAATGGTGCAGCATGAAATGTTTTGAAGAGTTTCTTTTACAGATGATTAACTAGTGTTATGAGATGCGCTCTAGTTGTCTGAACAAATGTGTAATAATATCTCACTTTTGTACTGACTGTCCTCATTTCTTTTTAAATATTATTGCAATAGTGAAATAGCTAGAAACATAGGATCTTAAAATTTTATTTCTTGAACTCTCCAACAAATAAAAGTTGTATTCACAGTAAAAATGTCCTTTGTTTCTTGTTTCACTGTATTTACGACAAAATTAAGTACAAATTTATCTCCTAAAAAGCTTGATGAATCAGACCCCCAAAATACATAACATTAACAGGACAAAGACTGTTCTCAAAGCTTCTGAAGTACTTTGTCGAAGCCAATGTTTTCCAATGAAGTACATTCAATTGTTGTACCAAAATTTCTGAAGTGTTTTAGTTATTATGCTTAATACATACAAATTACCAGTTCTTGAGTTCCTCCCACCTCGCTAACTTTTGCACAGCAGTGCTGCTCATTTGCAGGTGCTCAGCACTCACCTGGAAACAGGTGAGACATCTGCATTTTCCCACACCCTTGATACCTTCTGGCACCTGCTATCAGATTTAACCTGCCTGTGAAATGATTTGAACGCCTGCACTTTAGATATATATTGCCAAGCTATACCAGCTAGCGTCATATGCATAAGTGGCTAATCGCATATTCTGGAGCCATTCTGGTCCTTGTTCTGGCTTCAGAATGCTTCATATTTCTCAGAAGTACTTTTATGTAAAAATCACTGACTTGGAACAGACTATATATGGCACATATTTACAGCTCGATACAAAAACATGGACATTTTTTTGGTATACTCTAAATCTGAAGTTGCAAAAGGTGCCCTTGCCAGGTGTCGTCTTTAAATTTATTTTAAAATAAACTACAGAAAAAAGGGTAGCCATTTCTTTCGAAACATGAATACTTAAAGTGGGTTTATATCTGGCATTTCTATCTTGTCATGCACTTGTTTATTTTTATATGTTTGCAGGCTTTCTAGGATATATCAGGAATCAGTATTTGGTCCTCATTAGTAGGACATGAAATTTAGATTACTTGTTATCAGTAGGAAAACTGTAGTCAGAAAACTCCCAAAAGCCAATGCGAAGGATAAAAACCGAAAGATATCCCAAGTGGAATTGATGTTAATATTTGTATTTATTTATACCACTACCCAAAGGGATTTCACATGAAATTCTACTATTTTAAAAACTGCTTAAGCTGCCGTCATAGTGAATCAAATGAGGAATTTCCCTGAAAAAAAAAAGGCTAAAGAAAATCAACATATCTGTCAACTGCTTTACTTCAGTTGGAGTGCCAGTTTTTAAAATAATGCAAGCTAACACCTGATGCAAAACAAAAAGAAAAGGAAGATCTGAAATACAATATTTTGTTTGTTTGCTCATCTGATTTTAATTATTTTGAGACAATGAAGATGGATACATTCCCATGAAATGTTTCCAAAAGGAAAAATGTTTTATCATAACAGTTTCAACTAACTTAGAGTTACATCAAATCACATAAGCAGCCAACATATATACATATTCACACAAATTTCATTTTCTGTTTATTCCCTGTCCCCAAAAAAGAGCTCATTTTATAAATATTTTCACCTAAAACCCCTTTAATGTACCTATTTTAGATTTCTGTATATTAAAATCATAGATAAAGAAGGCTTAGAAGAGAGAATAATACTGTTCATTAGATCCGAAGATTGAGAAGGGATAACAATACAATTTATTAGAGCTTTAATATAGCTGGGAAAAAATGGGCAAACATTTGGGCACACAGTCTCTACTATTAAATTAAATTTGTTTCTCTCTTTAGATGTTCCTAATCTGCCAATTAAGTCCCAAATACAGAACTATAAACAAAACTAAATTAAACAAACCAAACCAAACAAAAACAAAACAAAACAAAACAAAACAAAACAAAACAAAACAAAACAAAACAAAAAAAGGAGTTCAGGGATGATGTTAAATCTCGCATTTCCCTCAAGAATGAGGGAATTCCTAGGTATCCTCAAAGGGAACTGCCTATTGCAGAGTTTCTTGAACCTCTCTCTGATCTCTTATATTTCCAAGTTTCAAAAGAATTTTAAAGTGGGGCTAAATTATTTCTAAGTTAGTTAAGCCACCTACAACTCATTAAGTGAAGAAATTCAGCACACACATCTGGTCTTAAGAATCACTCTATTCCTTTAGTCTTATCACTTCCAGTGAAATTCGCTTCACCAAATTTGACAAGCCTAAGGTGAGATGCGCAGGCTTCACAGCTAAGGGTTTGCATTCATCCCTTTGTGTGAGATGCTTTGCAAAAGCCATCATAGCGACAATTAATTTAAATAACATGAAATATTCAGTGAAACCAATTCCCTCTCCCTGAATAAATGGCCATTTTAGCTGACTGCGAACACAAGTGGCAAGCTGAATACTGATGGCAGATCTCTTCCTCCGGATATGCAGCAACCACTGAACGCAGAACTTTCTTCTTCTGCGGAAAATATGCTCTTAATTTCCTGAGGTTCATTAGAAAATCCCTGGATAGTACTGTGTCCAGCAAGTATACCCATCTATGATCAACATCATTTGAATGAATGATCACTGCTAATGGAGGGAGGTTTCCTGTGCTGCCAACCCTCTTGCATTCACGGATGAGTTATGCTGCTGCTCCAGCCCTGCAGCACTGCCTGAGATACCTCCAAGAGGTGCAAAGACCACTGAGAAGAAGCAGACCTAGAAAGGGAGCGGGGAATGGAAGTCTTCTCCTTACCAAATAAAGGAGTGAGGGGGGGATGAACATTTTTGAGTTCTGCATCAGCAGTTAGGAAAGAAGATCTGAGAGTAAGAAAAAAAGAAAAAAGGCCAGAAATTTCACAAACACGTGACTGGCCAAAGAGAGTTCACAAATAATAATAAAAAAAAAATAGATCACACTCAAGTCCTTTTTATTCAATACAATCTTTCACAAACAACTGGTGATTTGGTGGCTACATGGAGGGATTTGCAACTCTTGGGAATGCTGAAATTGCAGCAACAAACTCTGAGGAGGCTGGGGAGCTGCAGAAGGAAAGCAAGGGCTTGAAGAATTGAAATATGTCAACATTGTATGTAGACATAGGAACAAAAGGAAATGAAACTACCAAATCTGAAAATGCCTTTGTCAACTCTGAGAAGTGGGGAGAGAGAAATAAAAAAATGATCATTGATGGAAACAGGCAAGGTCCATGATCGGTGTACATAATATTGCCAAAATAGCAAGAGCGAGATTCTCCCTTTTGAAGGAAATGTTGTGGCTCTGACTTACAGCACTGCAACACAAGGTTTACAGCAGAACTCCTGACAGAGAGGACCTGCGCACAGATACGCGCAGTAGGATACACCGTCAGCAGAGTCATCAGGCTCAGCTTGCACTGGAACACCTGTACAGACATCAGTGATAAACAGCACTAAGAAAGGCTTTAAAGGAGTGTTAGTACATTTATCTTACTGAATTTGAAATGAAAAGTCATTGGGAATGTCAGCTGCAATTTCTCTGTCTTTCTTGGTGCTCTGGAATTTCTTAGGCAGAGAGAAGACTACACTGTCATAGAAAAATAGATTCACTAAGACATTTACAGTGTTCTTTAGAGGGAAGAAGGTTATTATTCCCAAACTAACACACAGAATATCTGGTTTATTCAAAAGATTCTTACTAGCTGAGTGGGATCATAGTGACCAAATGAACTAACTTGATTCACACAGAGATATGTCACTTCACAATGACAAGGTCCCTTGTCAGTTTGGTGATGTTGAGAATTACCAACAGTATAAACTCCAATGATTTTATAAACAGATTTCCTTACATGAAATAAGATACTGTAATCATAATTTACCTCTGGTTTACTTTATATATGTGACAGGCCTAAATCCACACCTGCATTTCCCACTGCACATTTCTGTTATTATCAGTGGTATTTATTAAAAATTTTCTCTATGACACTGATATACGAACGGGTCTGACAGGTTTGTAGATACCAGAAGCAGCACCCGGATAAGCCCCCTTCTCTCTGTAAGTAAATTGTCTGGCAGAAAAACCAGCTTCACCAAATGAAATTATTTCATTCACAGAAATTATTTCCATAAACTGGCATCTTCTGGCAGCAAACTTGGCTCCTTTGTTCCTGTTTTCCAGTATGGGAAGAACAGATATTATTTAGGAGTCAGTCTGGATTAACCAACAGCATTTACATGTTTGCCATCTCACATCCTCATACTTACCATCGAGGGCTGCAAACGTGGGAACAAGCATGGGGCGTGTACGGGTACTTGCAGTCCATAACTAAGTTTCACTTATTATCTTGTTTTCTATAAATTAACTTTATTTTTCTTCCAAGCTAAACATATGAAAGAGAAGAGAAACAGAACCCTTCAATCTAGAAGTGAAGCTTTTGGAGGCAACAAGTCCCATAACAAGATTCCTGGGAGACTCCACTCTTTTCTAACGTCCTTCAGTTCTCCTCGTTATCTCCAGATAACAAGCTATTTTCCAGTATCTTCTGAAGGCTGAAAAATCTTGCTTCTCCTCAGGAAATTAAAAGGAAAGGTCCAAAGCTGCAGCCCCTAGAAAGTCTCACTAAGTGCCTACAGCCGTATGCCAGGCTTTACTAGGCTAGCTTTAACGCCTCATCTTACGGCAATTGTTATTAGCTAAAAAAACAATGGCAATGCAAGGATTTGAAAGCAAGTCTCCAAATCATGCACTAATGCTCAGTCACAAAAATTCTCCACTCAGGCTCACGGAAGAAGAGAAATAAGGCCTCTAGTAGTCAAAACCCTAATGCCATGCATGTGATTCAGACCCAAGTTCTAGAAAATATGAATGTGGTTACACTCTTTTTTAAGGAAGTAAAATAAAGCAATAAAATAAATTTAAATTTTAGGGGTTTTAATGGTAGGCCTGTGTACACCAATGGATACATCAGAATAGCATCTCTGCATGCAAAGCAGAGCCCATCCACTACGCAGCTTTGTAGTTTATCCAACAGGGAACTGGCAAGGTGATATTAAAAAAAAAAAAAATCCATCACCATTTGCACACAAACTGAAGCTGACATTTTAAGTTCTGGTCAATGCATTTCCTTTTCTTCAAGGTCTATTTACACTTGCGTTTGACAGGACTCTTACTGGGGGTATAATCACCAGCACTACGCTGCAATTTAGAATGAGAACAAGGACATTATTAGTAAAGGGAACATGGGTGGGTTGCAGTTTACTTAAAATAAAATTGAAAAAAAAAAAGGACTTTAAGAAATTGTATTTAAAGCCTAAAGAAATAATTCAACTCCACAATGAAATATTTTTCATGGTAATACCTAACATTTTGCTATAGGCAACAGAAAACATAGCTTCATTATTAAAAAACACCAGGCAAAACAAGACTTTAAGAAATAAGCAGCACAACGTTTTGCACATCACTTTCCTTATTTCAAAGGAAATCTGTGCGCAGAGAGGCCATAAATATTCCCTTGTAGTCACGGGCTGTAGCATTGTAGACCACAAAGACCTATGGAAATGGTAAAAACACAGAAATGGGGAGGGTAAAGGGGCATTTTGCACAGTTAAATGAGATTTCTAAGCCATGCTAACTCTGGGGAGGAGGAAGCTTCCCCTGGAGGTGGTGCATGCAGGCAGGCACCCCACGGAGCATCCCAAGCAGCTACTTTTGTCCTCGGTGTGATGCTCTTGCTCCTCCAGCCCACAAGTTTTGCCATCTTGCTGCAGTCCCCTGTAAGCACAAAGTGACTAGAAAACATCCACCAGTTGTTCCAAGATCTGAAAACCTAACGGTACGAATTTGGCAGGCGAGCACGCCACTGGGATGTTAGTAGAAATCTTAGATATGTGGAGGTGGGAAGCAGAGGTTTTCCATAAGGCAGCCACAGGGCTAATGATGGAAAATTGTGTTACTGGACAATCCCAAGACTGCTCTTTAAAAACAGTATACAAATAACCAACTATTTTCTGCCTCCTGTAGGACTGCAATCAGCTTGTAATTTCAAAAGCTATTATCAACTCTGTGAAAACAATGTGTTTCGACTGCATATAAATGTGTATGTGGAAGGAAGGACCGTTCGAACTGGGTTTCACTCCTGAGTTTTCAAAAAGCTAATTTATTTTCTGGAGGTTATTGGCTTGAAATCAACTCTCAGCAGGTGAAACCTAATGGTCTTAACTTATTAAATGTTTGTTAAAAGAAAGGAGGAAAAAAGAAAGACGGTGATAGCAAACTTCATTAACTTGAACCTGATTCTCATTTACACAAAAGCTGGTATACACCACACTAGCTGTGCAAGGAGATTTTTAACCGGGAACAAATGCACAGTTTTCACCCAACTTAGCAAAGTGGCAAAGGTGGGTTTAAAAGTCTTAATGCAAATAAAAATGAGGTCAAGTATAAAATAAAAAAGGACAGAAGCTTTGTTGTCTGTGAAGAGTTCCTAACACGCTCCATGCAAAGTGTTTTTGCTTGTTTGTCTGTCACAGACAATTCTGTAAGGTACAGGAAGCATTAGACTGCTAACGAGCTTTCTTATAAAAATATAAGAATGTAAAAGGATGTAAAAGCCATTCTGGAAAAATCTGCAAATAACTGAATTTTATAATTTATACGGTAGCAGCCTCTTCTCACTGCTATTTGAGGAATCTCAACAAACCCTGATGTTTTCTCTCATAGATTATCAGTAATAATGTGGGGTTTAGCCACTCGAGCATCGTAATGTTTAGAAAGCAATACTGAGACAATAGTGGATGACAGACTTTGGTTGTGATTTTGGAGAAATTCTTCTGAACTATGGTAGCTCCAATGATTCAGTCTCAGATGAGCGGTTACTGTAGGGGGAGCCCAGTTCTGTCAGCTCCTATGAACTTTGGTATTTCTACTGAACACATGGCTAAGAGATTCAGGTTATTAGCAATAAAATCTGAATTAATAAATTAAATATTAAATGATTAAAATGTCTTTAAATGTCTTATGTAGTCTTTTCACTAATTTAGCTAAAAGGATTGCATTTTAGGAGCCAGTAGTATAAGCATATTTTGGGAGGGGAAAATAAGTATATCGTAAAATAAGTGTCCTATGTTCACCTACAAGGCAGAAGCAAGTTAAAAAATCCCACTGTTTTCTCAAAGCGGCAAACAGAGCTCTACTCACGTGCCTGCGGTACCACTTCATAAATATCAGGCAGAGTGTGAGGAGTCCTCCCCTGAGGAGGAAGGAGCGGCAGAGACACCGTGTGATGAACTGACCACAACCCCCATTCCCCGTCCCCCTGTGCCGCTGTGGGGGGAGGAGGGGGAGAAATGAGGAGTGGAGTTGGGCCTGGGAAGAAAGGAGGAGTGAGAGGAAGGTGTTTTAAGGTTTGGGTTTATTTCTTATTACTCAACTCTGATTTGATTGGTAAGAAATTAATTTTTCCCCAAGCCAAGTCCGTTTTGCCTGTGACAGTGACAGGTGAGTGATCTCTCCCTGTCCTGATCTCGACCCCGGAGCCTTTTGCTGTATTTTCTTTCTCCTGCCCAGCCGCGGAGGGCAGTGACAGAGCGGCTTTGGGGGGCACCTGCTGTCCAGCCAAGATCAGCCCACCACACTTGTCCTGAGGACCCCAGAGCTGGATGCAGCACTGCAGGGGGGGTCTCACCAGAGCAGAGTAGAGGGGCAGAATCCCCTCCCTCGACCTGCTGCTCACGCTGCTTTTGATGCAGCCCAGGACACAGTTGGCTTTCTGGGCTGCAAGCGCACGTTGCTGGGTCACGTTGAGCTTCTCATTCACCAACATCCCCAAGTCCTTTAACAAATTTAAGAAATGACTCTCAATGCTTAGAATTAGAAATTCTTTATATGTTACTCTGCATTTCAGAACGGAAAGAAAGAAGGAAGTTAAAAGTTTTTCACTGAATCAAGTTTGAAGAAATTATCCAGAAACATATTTTACAATATTGAAATATTAGAATGCAAACTGTTAAATAGAAAATATATTAATACATGAAAAATGTTAGTAGAACTAAGTAAATCACAATATGAAACTAAAGTAAAAAAGTAATGTGATCATTTCCTGAGGGAAAAAGTAATTAAAATGGGTATGTTCTTATGAAGTGCTCTGGTCTCAATGAAACTACATTTAAAAAGAAAAGGGACTAGTCAGCCAGATCTAAGACAGACTATATTTGAATAACAAAGCCTTTGCTGTTCAGCATTGATATAATATTTAGAAACAAATACTTACATTTGCATTGCCATTTGCAAGAAAAAGCTACTTATTCTTAATATGCTAGTTTTTCTAAACTCTGACAAATCTGATCATATTAACTCAGCCTATGATCATTAGTAAACCTGGGACCTAATTTTTATAATGATGTACTGCTGGACATACTATTCCACTTTCAAATCAAAAGAATCCCAAGCACTTCTGCAATGACCTAAAATCTATTCAAGTCAGTGGAATGACTTTCATTTCTTTGGGCTTTCATCCTGATTTCATGTCTTGTTTGAAAGATTGGGCCCTTGAATTGTGAGCAAAGAACAAATAATGCTACTGGACTGGCTGTATTGAAGTGCTAAAATGGGGGGCAGAGGTACATAAAATATCTTTTTGCCTTTTCAGTAGTGATACTTGAGAAATGCAGTTGATAGGAGCTTAAAAGCATTAGTCTTCAGAAATGTCTTGCAAAATCTGTACCTGGATACACCTGGATTCAGATAATGAAAGCCCTGGGAACATGTCATAATTATTCAACACTACTCCTCACAGACAAGTGCCTCAACAACTCGGTCCTTATCTTCAAAGCCTTTATTGTTCTGGATTCGATACAATGTGAAAACAGCTTAAGCTCCCAAAACAGAGGTGATGGACAAAACCCCAGTGCACTTCCCGCACAATAGATTTGTCCCTCAGAAGAGGAAAACCAATTTGTCCAACGGCTTTCTTGAATGAAGGAGATTGGTAAGACATTCAACTAATTCCTCTAAAATCTAGGATTTGTTTCAATCTAGCCTATGTGCAGTTATTTCCTAAAACCCCCACATAATCCAGCAAACTGAAGCAAACATTTTTACATTGTATGAGAAGCCATATGCATGATTTTCTTTAAAGAGAGAAAGGCAAGGACCACATGTTCAGTAGCCCCTGAGAAAAAGGGAAAAGCCATAGTTATGTGTATATTCAAAAGTAAGGTGAAAGAAGGAATCATCGATGTATTTTTTAATCTTCAGACTTACCCTCTGAGAATGTTCTAGAGATTACCTTTAATTAAAAGAGTGCTCTTTTCACTTCATTCTACATAAATTATTCACATGAGTTCTGTGACTCAATGATAGCACATTAACAGCTCTGTTATTTTATATAATTGCTGTACATAGGTAATCAGAATGCATTATGTTACAAAGATAATTATGATGGTGTTTTCTGTTGTCGTGTGATGCTGGGAGCCCCAGCAGCGTGCAGGCATTTCATGAGGATGGGGAGGAAATTGTCAAGAATTTCCCAAGGCTCTGTATTTTTCTACAAATACATTAGTCACAAAAGAGATCCCAGGTTAGTGACAATTCTTTCTTTTCCAGTGGCCAGGCCGTGTTTCCAAAGTCTATTGTATTTAGGTCTTTCCTTAATTTGGGGGCTTAAGCAACACTGCAAACTTGTTTTGGAACCACCGTGTTATTACTTTAATGAGTGACTCACATGAAAGCCCCTTTATCAGTGTATATACGTGTGCGCAGTTGTCATGAACCAGTAGAAGTACAGGGCAAACTTTGGTTAATGAGTTTTAACCGCAGTAACATAAAATTTCACATCCTATGTAGCCAGCATCAGACTTGTATGTATCTAGACGATTTGATATTTTTTCCCTTCCTAGCGACAAAGATTTATAACAAATATTTATCTGTCTGAGGACGGAAGAAGTTCTACTAGCTTCAAGTTTTCTCTTCATTTGAAAAGTTCAGAAAGCAGAAATCTACCAGAAATGTTGCAATAGATGCTGACATCATGCTCACAGGTACCACATCAGCCCTAATTTATACAGCGTTTCTTCACTCAGCTTTTTTGCAATGCCAACTTGTTTCTGTTAGGTAGTAACTGTTTTCACAGATAAGCAATTGACAGGAAATTAAACATAGTATGTGAGTTTGACAGCAGTTAACAACAGCCAGCAATTAAAGGATGAATTTCACCCCAAATCTATTGCAATATATTGCGGGGTCTTAAAGTTATATGGAATATTAACTGGAAATTGCCAATGAAGAAGACCTTGCAGGTCTTGTATTCTATCCTTTTACCAGTGCAAACTGGTTTTAATATATCCAGTATTTAAATGTATCCAAGATTATTATCATTTTTCTGACACCCATGTGTATTAATATGCAAACATTAAATACTTTCAGTTTACCAGGCAATGACTTAGAATCTATTAAATGGGTAAATAACAAAGTGCACAGTGCTTATGAATACAATATTATATTAAACATATTTTTTTCTACACTTTTCTACTTATCCGTTTCCACTTATGGTGAGCAGGATCTCTTAGAAGCACAGTACCTTTGGGAGTTGGGTTTGCCTCAGAAGGCTACTGGAAGATTTTAGAGCCAAAAAATTCAAATCCCTAGGCAGCAGTTTACAAGATACGTAGGGATCTCATAGCTGCATGAGTTTTAGGAACTTCCCTTGCAAAACAAGACTGCGCTCAAATTTTAAGATGAAAAATGATAGTCAGCCAAATGGAAACAACCAGGAGATTGCAGCTGGGTCAGGCTGGTACAGGGTGTGACAACTGTCACACCTTGCTGTGGGACCTTCGCGTGGTTTAGATCCTTTTTTTTAACCCTCCGCACAGCTACGAGCTTGGTGTCCTGTGACTACAACTTTCACCATTCGATCACTTTTCACCGTGAATGTTTACACTAGCATGGTGGAGTCCCCAGCACAGGCAATGAGCTCAAAACTTACTATAACCTATTTCAATAACTCCATTCAATAATGGATATCCCAACTTCTTGAAGCTATTGTCACACACTGAAGTAGTCTTAGCTTTTCCAGTACTTAGCAGACAGTATAAGCAATATTGTGGAGAATTGCTTACACTGTCTCTCCTAAGGTTTCCATTTACTTCTTGGTGCTTAAGTTGGGTTTTTTGTTGTTTACCACCCTTACACCCATCTGTCATCATGGATTAACAAACAACTATTGGCTCTGGTGAGCTTGGAAGCATTGAGTAAGGCAGTGTTGGCCTTACTGTGTGCAGGAACAGGATAATACTTCTGTGTTAGCCACAATTCTGTTGTGCTCACTACTTCAAGTAGGGTAAAAAACATCTTCCACTATCCTCCTATATGGACATCTGCATGGCCAGGTCTCCAGGCCCCAGCTGCTTTATTAAATAAGACTCTCCTAGTTTGAAATAATGCTGACATGCTTCAAAAAAAGTAAACCTGGATATATGCTATTCTTTAACCCTTGGGTTGATTTGTTCCTCATTGTTCCCCTTTATATAGACTGTGTTACAGACTAACTTCATGTACTCAGAGTTCTGAATGCAATGTTGCATTAAGAAAATTTAATACAATATAAAAATATAATATTTCTAAATTTTCCTCCTAAAATTATTTTTAAAAGTAGAAGTATTGCTCATGAAATAAAAATATCTAACAGTGGCAGTTAATATTTTTTCATTGGCCTTATATAGATTGCAAAAGTTGTATCTGTCACATGGATTGTAACAGTCGAAAGCTGTACATGGATGTAGATATTATGAAATATGAGTCATTGTTCATGTTCAAGGCTAAAGCTAGCCATAAGGATTTCTAAAATATATGGAAAGTTTTCGAGTTCTGTTAAATTTTAATTGTAATTAAATGTAACTGAAATGTAGAAGCTTACCTAAATCTTTTAAATATTTCTTGTTTAGCAAAACCATGCTTTCATGTTATTATTAAAGAGTAAGAGTTTTTGTAAAACATGTTACTATGTATATTATTTTTGCAAATACTAACTAGGTTTTATTTAATTTATTTTCAAGGGTTTGGGAATCTAAAGTTAACATTTATGACTTAAGAAGGAAATGGAAGGGTAACAGTGATGATGAGTATAGATTTCTTACTGATTCAATGACTGAAAATTCAAGAATGTTTTCCATGTTATATTTGTGACCTTGAAAGTCATAACTTGAAGCCACTACATTTGTTCTGGTTCACCACACACACTTGATCTGTCAAAGCACTGACTCATGAAATTCAAGTGTGACGAGTATATAAAGACCATTTGCTATGGACTTAGGAAGGCTAGAGAGGTTTTAAGGACAATAATTTATGAGTGACATAATTGGACTAGGACTAGAAGTTGTCCTACATCATTGGCTTTGTATCAAGACTGGAAGAGTATATAAAAAAAAATGGTAGTTATAAAAAGGACAATAATTTGATTATTTTTTTTTTTCAGCAGAAAGAACTCTTTGGAAAGCAAAAAAGTCTACCAGTAAACTGTGTTTCTCTCAGTGCTTTCACCTCCCTTCATATCATATGCCATGGTGATCAAGTGAGTGCATTGTTGCTTTAGTTGTTCTTCAGGTATTTCTTTTCCTAATGATGCTACAGTTCTGTGTTTTGAGAACTCATGTAAAAACCTATTATTTACAATGTATAAGTGAAAATATTCAAAGGACCAATTGATTCTGTAGCTTAGAATATTGTTTCTCAATTATATTTTATATATTAGGCATATACATTTTTAATACTAGAAGTCTGTATTAAAATATGCTTTCAGTGCTGAACCATACATATTTTATATACAGATAACTCTGAAGACTTATTCAAAATGGTGTTTCTATTTACGTAGTTTTATCATGACAGACTATGGTGATGAGGTCTTCAATTTGTGCAGAACCGAGGCTAGACTGGTCAAAGGAACTTGAAGGAATTAGTCACACGTGTTTCGTAACATAAGTGTAACAATCCTTGCACATTTAGTGCTAAGAAGTCATCATGGCAGTGCATAACATGGCTGCTTTTATTTTCACAGTAACTGCAGGGGCACAGCTCAATGTGTTATTACAACAATGTGCTTTTACACTTCTGAGTAATAACTGCATTACCACAGGGCTATCACCATTTTGTGGTGATAGCACTGCAGGGCTATAAAATTAGCTCAAAAAGAATTACCAGTATAAAATTTTACCAGGCATTGCAATGCTGGAGTTTCTTTAATAGAGGAAAACAACACAGCATAATATATAAAACTTACACACCTAAGTCTATCAGATCTCTGCACCTCTGTGGAAGAGCATTATGGATACATTCTGAAGGTCAGACTAACCATTCCTCTTGACTTTGTGGTACACTGAAGTGTTGGATTTATGGCCTGCTTGGAATGATGGGAGAAAGCTTCAGGCCCTCTGGATGACCCACCGACACCTTGGGGTGCTGCCAATTCAATGCCCTCCTATTCTCCAGCCCATTTCCCAGAATCAGAGTAGATGAGCTCCATGTCATTCTCCCTTAGCCCTGTAGACTGAGACCTGCCGTCCCTCTTTAGAGCAGAGATGTAGAATCACAGAACCATAGAATCGTTTAGGTTGGAAATGACCTTTAAGATCATCAAGTCCAACCATAAACCTAACACTGCCAACTCCGCCACTAAACCATGTCCCTAAGCACCACATCTACACGTCTTTTAAATACCTCCAGGGATGGTGATTCAACTACCTCCCTGGGCAGCTTGTTCCCATGATTGACAACCCTTTCGGTGAAGAAATCTTTCCTAACATCCAATCTAAACATTCCTGGGTGCAACTGGAGGCCATTTCCTCTTGTCCTTGTCATAGAATGCTGTGAAGGTTTTTGAGATGCATTCAAGGACAATCTATGTGCTCTAAAGTGTGGGATGCTCTGGACCTAGAGATAGAACAATAGCATATGTGCTGTCCATAAAGCACAGTTAATCTTATCTAAGAGTATAAGAGAGATTCAGGTGGAAAAGCTGTAACACAGAGGTATGGTGGATGGGCCAGGTTTGCTTCCTAGACATTAGTAGCGTCACATACTGAAGGCAGATCTCTATGCTTGCATGTAGCTTGGAGCCTGGCATAATTCAGGGTGTTGAGGCACTATGACCAGTAAAAATAATAAATGACAATTTATGAGGACAAAATGCCAACTAGAATTTGAAAATGCACAGGTTTATAGCAAAACAATTTCTGATTGCTCAAATGATTAGTAAGTTGATTAGCTTAACTAGGCTATTAATCTACTAAATGTGAAGCTTTTCAAGGTTATTTGGGGCTGCCTGCTCTCATCTATCTCACTTTTCCTGGAAATGTGACATGACTATACTCATTGGCTGGATAGTTACAGACTTACTCATCTCTGTCTCTGGAAGACTACTTGTGTAAGAATAAACTAGATACCAACTCTTTCCATGAAAGTTAAAGAAGTAACAAAAAAGTTGGAAGATCCAAAGTTACCCAACATTAAACTATTACTTTAAGCTTGATTCAGACTGTTGTGTTTGGGTTCTGTTCAGATCTGTGTGAAATTATGTACCTATGAGCCACAATTCCTTGGCAGTAAAATAAAATTAAGTGTCCATCTGTCTTAGCTTGGGCTCTTATTTCTTGTTAATAAAACTCCTCTCAGCAGAGCTGATAAACAATTTTCATTTGTCTACAATTGCCTCCCGACAGATGCGCTTTTGAGCTCTGCCAATCACCCTCTAATTCTTCCAAAATCAAACTAACGTAATTGAAGGTGTAAGTGTATGTATGTCTGTAGGTACAGACTTGTAAGGGAAATAATAAATGTGTTATGCTTGAAGTAGAATACACTGATTGCCAATGATAAATCTTAGAACAAAAAACAAAAAAAAGTTTTCCTGAGATTATAACTGATGGTTACAGCATATTCATCTGACATCACGAGCACAACGGGCATGTTGTGCAAGAGAAGTGAAAGACAAAGAGTGCAAACTAGAAGAGAAAGTGGCACGGCATGAAAAGCCTACTGTCATCACATCATGATGCTATATTTGAATCTGAAGCTATGAAAGACACCATGCCTTTTGGAACCAGCTTTCACAATGTTTTTCCACACCCTCACCAGCTGAGGTCTGTCCTGGGTGCTGTATCACACCCCTTCACAGAGAAACACCTCTGAGATTGTGCGTGCATCTCCCACAGGCAGCAACCTGCCCTGGGATCCTTAATCCTGTCTCCACCATGGCAGCAAATTGCTAAGAAATGTTGCCTTTAAAACAGGCAACAACGCACGCACCGAATGCTGTTTTTAAAACCATCCCAATTAAAGTCCTAAAATAGAAAAGTGATTGATTTTAAAAACCAACAAAACAAATCAAGTACATCATAAATTACAGACATTAAAATACATAAATTGCAGTGGAAAGTATCTACACTCCTCTCTGTTAAGAAGGCAGGATGCATAGTCTACAAAGCAAATAAAATATTCTAAAGCTTTTTATTCATACAGGATACAAGATTTCCACAGGGCAAAGATATTACGTATCGAAGCAAATAAAATCTTGTTAAGTGTTATTTTTTTATAAAGACTGATCCAGAGAAGTCCATATTTTAATATACTAAAATAGACAGCTAGTATTCTGTTTCTTTGAAGGTTATATGAGGCAATTCAGCTACAATGGAAATTTGATGTGAGTATAATGTTTATGCAATAGGAATTTTAAGGGATAGAATGCAAAATACTTTTTTTTTTTCCTAATCGCTCTTTACTTACCAATCAATAAAGCTCAGTGAGAAGGCTGAATGGTTATGCCATAGTAGATTAAATTTTAAATCAAGTGCATAAACAGTCACTGATAAAACTAATGCATAAAACATAATGAGAACAGGAATCACCGGGACTGAACTCTAAACTGCATTCTGATGTATGGATTCATAGACTCAGCACACTAAAAAAAGGATATGAAGTCCAAACTAGCTACTAGATTCAAATAGTGTCCAAAAATTGTTACAATATATGATTTCATCAGTGATTCTTTGCTTTCTCTTATTACTTACGTCTGGTTTTGAATATTGGTTTGAACTTTAAAGCTGAATGTAGTTGTGTGACAAAGTAAAGGATTCACTTGTAGCACTGTGAGCAATTCAACAAAGAAAAATTTAGTCTACCAGATTCCTAGCCTAAGGATAATTTTATTTCAATGGAGAAGCTTCACAGTAACTTACAGATTGCTTATATATTACTTAAGTAGAGTCAGAATGTAACTATTTAACAGGCTTTTTGTACTCTTCCTTTTGGGAAGGTATGTCCCCATGTAAGTGGAAATTGTATACCTGTTATCCCTTCTTCAATTGTAGTAACAAGCTAAGGAAAAAGTAAAACGTAAAATTAGTCAAAGTTGGAGGACAATGAATATGCAACCATATTAAGTTTTGCTTTTGGAAATAGATACCAACTCTCAGAATCATGTTTAAATTAATACTAAAAGGACTGTATACACAGCCAGAGTTAAGGGCAAGAGCAAGGTTTTGCAGATCCCAGAGAAGAGTCCAAAATCTGATACGTTATCATCAGATTACTTTTAAAATCACAACTGGGTTGGGTTAGAAAAATCTCAGGTAAATGGCTTTATGGACTAAGCAAAAGCAGGCAGGGTCTGGTAAAAACATTTCTATTTTATCTCCCAAAGAATATCAAAAAACAAATTAAGGTGAAGCTTTGCCAGATAATGTATAAGTCAAAAAATGCACCCAATTTCCCTTTGTCTGCACTCTTTGAGGTATGCAATATATAATGCATGCTTGCACAAATGGATCTTTGAAAATCCTTTGCAGCAAGTTACTCTTTAGTATTTAGTGTATTCCCTTGCACTGTATTTGTACAAATTATTAATTTTATAGAAGCACAGCAGTGGCTTATCTTAACAGTTCAAAACTGATCCCAGGGGTGATGACAGACTGCCAGTTCCTAATGGGACCATGGAATTCCTGGAGTCTCAGAATCCAATTCTGATTTTAGTTCTACTAACTTTATCCCATATGAGGGTAGGCATTCTTAAGTATCACGAATATTAATTTAATGAGGGCAAGCACTGTTGCTGATTTGCTATTGCAACATCTCAGCTTTCTAGCCATGGTAGTCGAGTACTGCTAAGGCTTATTGGAATCTGCTCTTGAATGGGACACGAAGTGACAGTACCGTTAGTTTGTTCACTTCTTTCACGACTGACAGGCTAAAAGAGTGATGGACAGGCCCGATTGTCATAAAATACGTGATTCTGCCTCTATATCTTATTCATCGAGTGTTGAAAAGTCATAAGCTAAAGTGCTTTTATGAAAGTTGTACATGGCATAATTTTAGATTTAAAAAAATGAAACTGTTGAGTGTTCAAAAGATGAAAGAGATTGGGGGAAAAAAATAAAAAAAGCAGCAGTGAGAGGCATTTATCCAATAGTGTGAGGCAAAGGCCATCATTTACCAGGTACAGCTTGGCCTTGAAAAAAAGAGTTTTTATAGAACATAGTGATTTAACTATAAAAAGAACTCCATTGTAAACACTCTGAGATAGGAAAGAATAACTGCACCTTCCATCACATTGATATTCAATCTATAGAGACATGTGTGATATTTTACTGAAATTATTCCCCAGCATATGGCAAGGAGTTGTTGCAATTTTTCTTTCAATTGTTACACAGATTTTGCCATTTTTATTTTTAACGGGGAAAACTATGGTACATTATGTGGATTTTATTGAATAGAATGAAAACTGGTATTTGATTGCACTGTTGTAAAAAACTAAGGAAGAAGATCACACAGGGAGAAAGAAAGTAACAGTAAGTCAAGATGAAAAATAAGAAAATTTCACTGAAGAGATCAACTGTTTACCCTAAGCCATAGATAAAAAAAGCAACTAATTCCCTATCTAAAACTTGCTTTAAAATGCTATAATACTGCTAACTGATATGATTGCTAATGCTGAAATTAGTTATGTCCTGATCAGACTTCCTAGAAAGAATGGACTGTCATAAATTGTTTTAATAAGTATATATGATGTCTGAAAAGATAAAGATGGCTTGTCTAGAATTCTTTTTTATCTGTCTAGTCATCACAGCATCCTATGAAAATAGCATTACGTGGGATGAAGAAAGACTTGAAGAAGCTACAGCATTACTAGAAGTTGTAGGCGAGAAAAATTGGAGATCATTAATTTTCTGAGGAAGGTGAAAGTTCCGAGACGTGTATGTGTGTATATCTACATACACACAAGCACAGAGATGCGTATGGAAAGACCAGTGTTCCAGGTCCATCCTCTGGTCATCGGGGGTGAAAAGAAATTTTTGTGAATTTAAATTGTTGTGGTCATGGGACTATGGACATTAGGACTGTTCTAGTTCTACAGTTACGAACTGTTGTGAGCACAGCCTGAGGACAGGCTGTTGTCTAGGGTACAATGATGGGGTTTGGGTCATCTGCTGTGCAAATGCAGTGAGGCTGTGTCACAATCAGCCAAGAAACCGTGCTGATACAGGACTGATTGCCAACCTTAACCCTTTTGGGCAGTAGGAGGTGATGCCAAGGGTTTCTTTCTCCTGGCTTCCTCTGACCACCTGACTCAGACTTACTATATAGTTGCCACCTCCTGCCTTGTAACCTCTCCCAGAGCCCTTGTGCCCACCAGCTGCCCATGGACAAGGTAGATGTCATAAAATACATTGATTCTCAACCATATAAAATTTTGACATGCAGTGCATGGTCATGCAGACTGGTCACAAATATGATACCTTGAAAATTCCAGTGATGGAAAAAGATCCTGGTAAAAACTTAGCTCTGTGGACTGTTACACCAACCATAGCTCTACAGATATTGCAGGTTCACTGCTGTTCCAGAGAACAGTGCGTTGACTTGGGCATGTTTAAACATCCATTTTGAAATTCCCAACTTCTTTCTATTCATGTTTGGTCAGCTACAGTCTGTCTCTTAAATGTCTCATACAGGAGGTTTTCTTTTTTTAAAACATATTTAGAGTGTATGTAGTCTAACTACCTTTTCACAATGCAGTAGGAGAATGGAAGTACCTACAATAAGGTTGCAATCCCATCCACCTTCTTAAAATGTTCTATATTAAATCTACCATTAAATCAAAAGATCATGTTTTGCCAATAAGTTATTAAAGTGTCCGAACAGGTATATGACATTTTAAGGAGACTGTTACAGACGAAACTACACTGTATCTCATATTTCAAAGAACCTTTAAAAAAGAAGACCAATTATTCTGTGAGCTTCATTGTGAAAATCCAGAAGAAGTCTGCCTGTTTCATGTGAACTAATGCTGGGCCCCTCACTGGGGCTGATTTAGCTGGTTAGAGTCTACAAGAGTCCCCTTACTGAATGCAACAAGGACTGAATTTCAGCTATAGCATACCAAATTTGTAGGCAACGGGTCGGCCAGGCAATAACCAAGGCTATGTCCACACATGAGCACAGAATTAGTCAGTAATATCTGATCCTTATTAATGTATGCTCATTTTTGCTAATGCTAACTGGTATTGTGTTGTGATAGCTCCATCGCAATGGTCACTGCTTCTCTCTGCTCTCTGGAGGCTGAAATTTTCTTCCCCATCTGCCTTCCACTGCTCACAGCCACTTTTTCTGGAGCCTCACTGCTGCAGTTGCTTCTCTTGTCTTGTATCTCGTTTTGTCTGAGAAACATCAAGGCAAGTCTATGTTGCTTCTATTCCTGATGTTCTTGCCAAATTACTTGACATCATAGCTAGCTGCCCAAGGAGGTGCTGGTTCTGTTGGACAGGATCCATTATAGCTTGAATAAACTTCTGAAATTTTCTTGTCTTTGTTAAAATCCTAGGAAATGTCACTGATTCTCCACATCTCTCCTACTGTATTTAAACATCTGAAAATTTCATTACATTTTCTTTCCTCATACTGGCACACAATGTGTAACTGCTTGGAGCTGTTAACTGTACGCTGAGGGCTTTTTCCTCCTTCTATCTCTTTAAGGCTTTTGAGCTTTGGTGGTTCTAAAACTCGAAATGTACAAGGAAGAACAAGGATATGAAAAGATAAATCAATAGAGTTTATGTCCACTTTTAATCACAGGCTCCAAAGAGGGAGAGAGGAAACAAAACAAATGTAAAGGCAAGCAAGACAGTATCTCTCTTGCATGTATTCTCTAATTCCATAGGGAGATGTCAGTCAGTAATAACTGTCATTCCATGATGCTCATTCAGTTTCTCCAAACTCACTGGAGCACTCTATGAAATGTTGAGATGCATGTTATTAGCCTCCTGTAAGAAATACAGGTGGTTTTTGCCAGGAAAATGAGTGAGACAGCACAATGGAGTATGCTAAAGAAGCATCATTTTTCAACTGAGCATAATAAAAAGAGGTATAAGGTATTAAAATTCTTTCTAGAATTATGAAGGTAAGAATTTTGCTTAGCACACCTTTATATGGTTATATTTGACAATATAAAAATACAGAAAAGAAAAATGAGCTATCACTTTATTTAAAAACCTCACATTTTAAAGTTTTTTTTTTTTTTTTTTTTTTTTTTTTTTAAGCACAGAAGACTCTAAGACCTTTGCTTCTTGAATTAATAGAAGAGCTGCTAGAATTAGCAGATTGTTAGTCTTTACATGAATCACCACTACTGTAGCATGAGACACTGTCGTTAAGCTTAGACACATTTAATGAGTCAAAAAGTGTGGTAAGGTTCAGGAATTTTGGGTTGCCTTTCTGGTGTTAAATTTATTGACTCTTGCTATTCTTTTATCATTTTAATATCTGTAGGTAAGAGCTTTAAAACTGAATGCAAAATAGGAAGTCATGGACTGTCTCAGAGACTAGTCCCTTTGGCACCTACATTATGCACTTCTGCTTCCTGAAAGATTTTATTGAAATAATGTGTAACCTGTCACTTGTCCTCTAGGTTCTTTTTTCTTTTCTTACTAGTTTTTCTGGTGAGTCACTAGCAGGTTTTGTTGCTGTTGGCATTCTAAATTGATTCTAAAATACTAAACATAGTCCAAAATAAGCTAATCTGAATAAGTTTATATTCTGAAACATTTTTAAAAATCTCTACCACAATTATGGGTGAACACCCACAATCTTTTCTTTCTCATCTTTGAGCTACCCCCTATAGTCCCCAAGCAAATTAAGGCCTTTTTATGGTAGAATTGTGTGAAAGAGAGAGAGCAAGAGAGAGAAAAGAAGAATGAAGAAGAATAATTTATCCTATGGAACTGAATTTAAATACCTGAGACAACCTGTAACATTGTGTCTTGCTCTTTTAAAAGCCTGGATGTGGAGCTCAATTCTTCTGTGCAATTACCAGTTTGCAGGTGACCAGGAGCTCTTTGCTTTCCTTCACTCTCTACCTGGGAATCAAACTCTTGCAGCAGAGACCTGGAGCAGCAGTGGACTCAGGCTGTGTAAGTCAGCGTCCTTCAGAAGCGTTTTTGCAGTGAGTGCGTTGGTATTTCAGATGAAATGGTACTTATGGGTATCATCTTCACCACGCCTACTGTTAAATAACACTAAAATCGAAATGAGCTTCACCTTATACCCCTGAGCTATGCCTTGCATTATATAGGCCAAAATCTCCACTGGAAAAGGTGCTTAGGTGGGGTTTTCTTCCCATAGGGTAGTCACCTATATCATCTTAGTTCATATATAAAAGCCTTCACACATCCTACATGCCTGTTAAGCACAAGTCGAGCAGAACTTGACAATTACACAAAGAGTACAGTCGGACAAGGACGACCAACCAGTTCACGGATGGCCAACCTATGACCCATGAACCAAATCAAGGCTACTAAAAGAACCTCAAACAGCCTGCTCCATGTCCTCCTCTATTTTCAGCAGCACTGAGGGACGGCAAACTATGTCATATGAAAAAGAAATCTGCACATGATAGTTGGTGTGCCAAGGCACGTAGCCCCACAAACTGGCTGGGCTACTTTTGAGAAAAGTAAAATGTTTAACTATTTTAATTTCTTAACAAAATAATAAAAAAAGTCTGCTTAGGCCACACATCTGTCTGGTTCAGAATGTCCCTCTTGATTTCAATCTCCAGTTTCGGTTGGAATAGGCTGAATAAAAATATTTCTGACTTCCAGGAAATAAAACGAAACAACTGACTTATGTTTCTGAAATTTGTATGAAAGTTTGTAGACAAACAGTTTCCCTACAATTATTCTGGTGGAAATAGTTACAACCCAAGTATTTAAAACAATATGAATCTAGAAATAAACTCAAACTTCAATGACTGTCAGTGTCTGAGAAAAACAGAAAAAAAAATAATTTTGTTTTCATTACCTATTCTTATTGGGTTTCAACGTAATATGTACTATAAAATCAGAAGCCCAAACCTCTTAATTGGTTTAGATATGCAATACCATGGGGATGGTTACTGGTCACTTTGCTGATGACATTTTCACCATCTTAACAAGATAAGTTAACACACTTTTTTTTTAAAATTAATTTTATTAATAATTAATGGTGTATTTTTTAACGTTATGATCAGTTAGGGGTTTTATTTGGGTTTTTTTGCATTGCTGGCAACTAGGCTAGACAGCAGAAAAATTATGTTGAAGTTATGAAATAGTTCATCTCCAACTTCTCTACATACAGCAAATAAACTATATCAGCAAGTTGTAGTAATGTCAGATGTTTTTCCAGTGAGTGAAAATATTGCCTTGATTTCTTAGTGTGGGAAAGCTGATGCTTTCTTTCTGTAAATATTAATCATTATCTTCAAGACCCAATAAAGAAAAACAGAAGGCTTCTAACAATAGAATGCTCAGAAATTAAGTCATTCCTGTGCTATGGAAGAAGAAACATGGCCAGAGCTGTGTAACTGAGAAAGGTTGATGAAGCTGGGGCAGCTGAACTTTTTACTTATGGGAAAAGTGAGTTCTGAGCTTATCTTCTTAATGGATAAGGTGATACTCAGTTTTTTCTTAATGCAAGTTTTCTCCAGTGCTTTCCGATAGACGTGGTCACTCCTGGAAATTATAGTCAGGACAATTCATTGTTATTGCTGCTTTAACAAATTAGGCAATTTAGGAAGACTTCTAGCAACTGAATTACTTGCAGATACTCATTGCTCCAACTCTCATAGTTTAATGGGTCTGTGACCATAAAGACCTTACAGATATATTGCTCCAGGACCTCTGGCAATCTCAATCTCAACATTGAGAGAGAGGTGACTCAGCAGCCGAGTCAAAAGACACGATTCACTGGATTCCTGACTTATATTTTGCCTTTCATAGTGTCTAGTCCTATGCTTCAGAAGAAGCTGACACTGTGCTCTTGGGATATTTAAGGGAAAGTCATCTACATTCAACTTATGGAATTCACCCAAAGGCTTACAGAAACATGATATTATAGACACTTAGGGGAAACTGCTGGTAAATGTATCTAGTTCTCATATACTTGTCAAAGTAGCAAAACCATCTTGTATGGGCCACCTTATAGGCCACCTGGGAGACCTTATTGCACTCTCTGGAGACTTCATCACTCTCTACAACTGCCTCAAAGGAGGTTGTAGCCAGGTGGATGTTGGTCTCTTCTCCCAAGTAACTAGCGAAAGGACAAGAGGAAATGGTCTCAAGTTGTGTCAGGGGAGGTTTAGATTGGATATTAGGAAAAATTTCTTCACTGAAAGAGTGGTCAAGCATTGGAACAGGCTGCCCAGAGAGGTCATGGAGTCACCATCCCTGGAGGTGTTCAAAAAACATGTAGACGTGGCACTTTGGGACATGGTTTAGTAAACATGGCGGTGTTGGGCAGACAGTTGGACTTCATGATCTTAGAGATCTTTTCCAACCTTAAAGATGCTATGATTCTATGATTTTGTGATTCTATGATTAGAGTATGTCTGGGAAGAGTCTGATAGCCTTCAGCAGCAAGAAAATATGCTGAAAAACATCCCTGAAGGCTACAGAGCATGAGTCTTGATTTAAAAAGGTGGCAGCTATGTAGAAAAATGTGATGTAGTTTCTTGGACCCTCTTCACCTCATCTCCTAGTGTCTTACAGAAAGTTCTGATTATAATTCAGATGAAAGTAAAATGCCTGGTTCTTGGGTCTTTCACCTACAGTTTGCAGAAGTGGTGAAGAAATAAAGGAATTAGTTTTTACTTACATTTAGCAACTTTTAACAGAGGTACAATGAATCATCATCTGCACTTCAGGAGAGTATATCTGGAGTGCAAATACCAGGGTGCAATTTCTGACACTTCAACTTTTAGTCAGGGCAGGAGGTTTTTTGTTTGTTTGTTTGTTTGTTTGTTTTGTTGGGTTTTTTTGTTTGTTTTTGTTTTTAATTTTAGGCTGTGTTGCAAAAACAGGAATGCTGCAAGGTATGATTACTTCTGAGCTTTGCCCCAAAGTCTCCCTTCTCAGGTTGAAGTCTTTTCAAGTCTTCTTTAGCATTCATAGGAACTCTACATCCAGTATTAACGAGATGAAAAATAAAATGTTTCTAGAGGAAAAGAACATTTAACTAAGAAGGTATGATCATATCCTTGGGTGAAGCAGCTTTTTGCAAAGTGTAAAAGAATGAAAACTGATTAAAATCACCATTTGCACTAATCCAGTCTAGTTAGCTCAGTAGTTAGAAATAATATTTGTTGCTTTCATATAGAGCTGACATCTATACTTAGCGCAATTTCAGTTTAGCGTACTGAGTGCAACGTATATCCTCCTTTTCTAGAAGTGCTTGTTTGCTGCAATACTAATTCAGCTCCTCTAATTCTATAGATTGAATACATACAGTCAGAGCTTACTTGGGAACACTTACATTAAAAACATTACAAGTGATAGAAAGCAAAAACTACAAGATATGTACTAGGAATAATTTAGTTCTTTGCACAGACCCCTTAGGATGGAAATTAACACTCAGGTACAGTTTCTGTAAACTAGCGCCCAACTGTCAATATGTTAAAAGCTTGTCAATATGCTGTATTACTTCCTCGAATCTGTACTTGCTGTGATAAGTCTAAGGGTAAATTCAGAGTAGAATTTATAGATCTCATTTGTTTTCAGTTAATTGCACTAATTAACTGATGATAATATGGGTTCTAATAGTAATAGGGATGTTACCTAAATAGTTGTTCAAGGACATTCATGATTTTTTCCTGGGACTTAGCAAGACAAATTAGACGAAACACCACAGCTTTTTTGGGAAACTTCCTTTTTTGAAAAACCTTATAAACTAATTCATACACACTCTTTGTAAACTCTTTGAGATAAGGAAATCCTGTATGCTAAATAAATACTTTTTTTGTCTTTAAACAGCAATGAATTACCTATAAAGTCCTATATGATAATTAAAGTAACTATGCAAGATTCAGGTATAACAACTGACATATTAACATTATCTGTTATCATCAGTAAAATAACCAAAAGTTTCCCACAGCTGTAGGATTTCCTATACCTATTTAACTAACAGAGAATTACAATGTACAAAGGTTGTTTTATTTTTAATAATAATAATGTAATTAAGCATCTCTCAACTTAAGCAGTACCTAGAGGTATTCATGTTCATTTCTGCAGATTTTATACCAATCTTTTGACCATTTCCCCCATCCAGTAACTATGAGACTCATCTGGCTACTGTGTTCCACTTTTGTGTGCCCCACAACAAGAAAGATGTTGGAGCAAGTCCAGTGGAAGGCCAAAAAGATGATTAGGGGCTTGGAGCACACGATACTGAGAGGCTGAGAGAGGACTTTGTGCAGTCTGGAGAAAAGAAGGGTAAGTGTCCTGGTTTTGGCTGAGATAATTTTCTTTCTAGTAGCTGGTGTAGTACTGTGTTTTGGATTTAGTAGGTGAACAATGTTGATAACACACTGATATTTTTAGTTGTCACTAGGTAGTTGTAGTGTCTACACTAAGTCAAGGATTTTTCAGCTTCTCACGCCCTGTCAAGTGCACAAGAGGCCGGGANCAGAGAATTACAATGTACAAAGGTTGTTTTATTTTTAATAATAATAATGTAATTAAGCATCTCTCAACTTAAGCAGTACCTAGAGGTATTCATGTTCATTTCTGCAGATTTTATACCAATCTTTTGACCATTTCCCCCATCCAGTAACTATGAGACTCATCTGGCTACTGTGTTCCACTTTTGTGTGCCCCACAACAAGAAAGATGTTGGAGCAAGTCCAGTGGAAGGCCAAAAAGATGATTAGGGGCTTGGAGCACACGATACTGAGAGGCTGAGAGAGGACTTTGTGCAGTCTGGAGAAAAGAAGGGTAAGTGTCCTGGTTTTGGCTGAGATAATTTTCTTTCTAGTAGCTGGTGTAGTACTGTGTTTTGGATTTAGTAGGTGAACAATGTTGATAACACACTGATATTTTTAGTTGTCACTAGGTAGTTGTAGTGTCTACACTAAGTCAAGGATTTTTCAGCTTCTCACGCCCTGTCAAGTGCACAAGAGGCCGGGAGAGCAGAGCCAGGACAGCTGGCCTGGACTGGGCAAAGGGATATTCCCTTCATGCTCCTTATACAACTGGGAAAGCTAGCCATGAGGCAGGATTACTGCTCAGAAACAGACTGGGCATTCGGTTGTTTTTTTCCTGCATATGGTGACCAATTGCATTTGTCCATCACTTGTATTATTATTATTATTATTGCTATTATTATTATTGTTAAAATTGTTATTATTGTTATCACTATTGTTATTATTCTCTTCCTTTGTTATCCTATTAAACTGTATTTATCTCAACCCACAAGGTTTTTTTTCCATCCTCCTCTCCATCCTCTTGGAGGAGGGATGGGTGAGTGAGCAGCTGCATAGTGCTCAGTTACTGACTGGCATTAAACCACAACAGTAAGGAAGGAAACTTAGTCTTCAGCTACCTGATGGGAGGTGATGGAGAAGAAAGAGTAAGACTCCTTTCTGAAATGCAGAGTAAAAATATAGAATTGAACAGACATAAAGTACAACAAGAATCGTCAAACACTGGAACAGGTCATCCAGAGAGGTTGTGAAGTCTCCGTCCTTGGAGATATTCAACACTTGACTGGACAAGGCTCTGGATAATCTGATCTAACTTTCAAACTGGATGTAACTTCAAAATTCAAAGTTGTTTCTAGTTTGACTGGGCATTGGACCAGATGACTTCCAGAGAGCGCTTTCAATCTAAGTCATTATATGATGTAGAATTTGAATTTTAATTTTTCTCTTTAGCCTGAAAGATTAG
>VXBL01000961.1:160064-172194 GCA_013400195.1 Aramus guarauna | reverse complement strand
CAAAAAAAATTTATAAAAACACCTCAAAAAACAAAAAAAAAAAAAAAAAAAAATCTTTTTCCAGTGGAATTTAACATCTGAAAATATCTCCAGCTTTCATTAATTGAGTCTATGTCCTTTGAAGATATATTTCTACAATAGTATCACTGGTAGTAATATCATAGCAAAATATTCATAAAGCCTGAAAAATGTTATGATAAAAGAAAATTACAGAGAGAAAAAAATTGAAATCTCATCCCTTTGGGCATTGTTCTGAGTCATTGGAAGCAGTGGCATTCAAATTTTCCAACAGTCCTGCCAAAATGAGGAAACAATGAAAGATTATTTGCATAAATTATATCCTGCTAGGTATAACATAAATTGTAAACCCAAGAAACAGTCTCCTGCAGAAAGAGTTGTTTTTATGAATAAAGTTTTGCAGATTGTTCTAATAGTGAGTGAATTCCATTTCTGAAGACAAGCCCAAATCAATGAGCACATAGGTCTCGCACCACTGCTTTTCAAGCAAGCCAAAATCTCCTCAGACAAACAGTGGCAATTCAAATACTTGTGAAGCAGATACAGCACTTCCCTTAATTCCCACATGTCTGAAATCCACATTTCCATACCTGAACTGGAGTAGAAGGAAGAACGTTACCATGACCTACAGAAGCTTATTTCATCCATTGGCCAGTGCACATTATATGTTTCTTTCCATGTTCAAGGCTGTTCAATGCAGCCTATAGGTGTTGAGAGTCTTTTCTACACAGACAAAAGCTCATCTGCACCAAATCTGATGAACAGTGCAGAGCTCAGCGTGACAGTCAGCATTCTTTAACTTATGGCAAAAAACTAAGTTGCAAATAGAAATCATCAACAGCAAAAATAAAAGTACTAGCAGAAATGAAGAATAGAAGTGCCTTAATACATATCCACAGAGTTGTAACCTAATGTCAATCAGCACTGTGGTATCTTTTGTCCTGGAGCTAGAGAGCCTAGCTAAGCTACAGAAACCTCATTAGTGTCCAATGGCACAAATAATCAATGTTTCCTTCACTACAGCCAAATCCTCTCCTTCCAGATTACAAAGCCGCTCTGCTTGGTGCAGACAACATTTAACTGCCTACCACTACCAGACTTACGCAGGATAAAGCCTCAGTTGCTGGCAGAGATGGTTTAACGAATTTGTGGATTTCTCTCTGCGATACCACAATCTGCCTGATGATGGAAGAAAACCAAAAGCTATCTGAACCCCTGGACGCGGAGCTTGGCATGACATTAATGCTGGATGGTTTTATGGAGCACCTCCAGAAGAGCCAGGCAGATGATTGCACCACGTGATGCAGGAATGACCTCTGAAAAAGCTCAGGCAGTGGGGGAGGAAGAGGGCAATGGTGGTCCTGACATCCCAGGGCTCCATCCATGCTTGCCCAACACTGGGTAAATCCATGCCTGAGGTGATGACATTTAGCTCCATCTGCCACAAAGCTCTTAGCTTGAGTTTCCATGCACTCAGCCTGCTGCCAGTGCAAAGCCTGGAGCTCTGCCATTTGGGAAGGAGGAGCCCATTACACTGTGAAAATCATTTTCATATCTCCAGGAGCCAGCATTTCCCATGCCACAGGGAAGAACATTAGCTGTATCTGTTCCATTCATTATTTCAAAAAACGTAAAAATGAAAGAAGCTTAGTATCCAGAATCCCTTTTTTACAACTACCGCCATTTTATTTACCCAACATAATCCATTTTATCTAGATTAAAAATGCTGAAAAAAAAATATGCATAAATAGATATTTTTATTGAAAATATGTTAACATTAGAAAAAACCCCTCATCTAAAAACAGCGTAACAAGTCAGAAATGTCAAAAAATAGTGATGAAAAGGAAACAGCATTTACCGATATTTTGTTTCATGCCTGTATTGTCTTTTCTTGCAGTCATGATAAGTAGAAATTCTCCTTTAAAAGGAAAACAAAGATTCTTAAATCATCACACATTTCCATTAGTTGGGACAATGAGAAAAAAAAACCCAGAAAATAATTCATGATCTGCACAAAAAGTACAAAAGTTGCCATTGCTATGGGATAAGAGGCAAAGGGTCCAGATTCAAAGCAGAATATTAACGATCGTGGCAAAAAGGGACCTCTTTGAGTTTTGTGTTTTAATATATTCATCATAATTAAACAAGAAAAGGGATTCCTATTTTGAATGTTGTAACTCAAGTGAGCCCAAGTCAAACAGCTGCTGTATTAGCTCAAAACACAAAGAAGAGAAACAGAAGGTGTATGGTTAGTGTCAAATGCTGATGGCATTCTGTCACATTTACACGTCTTAATTTACATATATGCACCTACTTGCACTTTATAGGTGCGAAGGTCAATTATTGCAAGCATAATTAACATCTTACTGCCAAAAGTTGTTGAGCCATTTAGACAAAATGCAGATTTGAATAACAGAGCATGATAACTAGATATTATATTAAAGGATGAGCAATAAAATTTAGGATCTGAAAAACTTGGCTCATGTAGAATACTGTTGGTTCCAAGAGAGCATAATTTGACTTAATAAAATCAAAAGTAATAGCAATGACTGCATTCTGTAGTGTAACTGGAGGGGGAAAAAAAGTGTGTGAAACTCATGCAAATTAGCATGAAAGAAGCTTGAAGAAAATGTTCCACAAAGTAGAGAAACTGATGTCCATCTGCCTCTGGCCAGCAAGAGAAGGAGTGGGGGGAATTTTAGGGGCAGTTTTTGATACCTACAAGGAGGTAACCAAGAACACAGAGCCAAGCTCTTAACTCAGATGCCTTGTGGGAGAATAGACAACAGTCATAAATTGAATTGGAGGAGCTTCCATTTGGACATAAGGGGAAAAAAAAATGCTATGAAGATAATGAAGGACTGGAACAGGGTCCAGAGAGGTTCTGGGATCTCAGTCCTTGGAGGTTTTCAGGGTGTAACTGGGTAACCCTGCTCTGATTTCAGTACCAAAAGAAAGCAGATGTATACTACATGCCTATCTTGAAAATGGAAGCACTAGAGGTATTTATAGTCGTAACCTCTAAAGCACTTTTCAGAAATGGTAAATAAGCTCTGAGCCTGAAAGAAGGAATAAAAACCAAAGACCTATATCTGAGAGGCTGATCAAGGAGTGGGTGTTTGTGTAAATTGATTCCCGTGTTTTCATAATATAACAGTATCATTTTTATTGACTTTAAAAAATCCATAATAGCCACTAAAATCTTATAGAGCAAGAGAAAACATGAAGCTACTGAATAGTAAATGATTAAATATGCATTTTATGTTTTGAAGAAACAAAGTAAAGCTGAATTTAGATCTGGATAGCTTTCCAACTCAAAGCCTATTCACAAATTCAAAATGAAGTTATCCATAAAATCAGGTTCCTGCAGCTTTTTAAAAATATTTAAACATCTTTCACATATAAAGTGATCTGTCTCTGGCACATGGCTGAGCTATTTTGGGCAACAGGATGTACCTGTGCTGGCAATTAAGGAACACCAGTTTTGTCTAAGCATGAAATTATCATATGACGATGTCAGAAATACAAAGACTGATGTCACAAAAGAAAAAAAAAAAGGGGGGGTATTGTTCACAAGCCATGGAAACCAATGAATCGCTACAGTTTGGTGTTTCCCAAACAGGAAATATAATAGAGTAAGTTGGAAGTCTGGATGAATCAAGTGCAGAGATGGCTATTCTGGATGGCTTCATCCAGTTATTACCAGTTGCTGCTTTGACTCCAATGTCACCTGGACTATTAGAACAGAAAAAGTGAAGCTGCTGTTTTCTTGGCAGCTCTGAGAAAAAGAACAAAATATATTTTTATATACCAGGCATTGAATATATTTTATAAACTCTGAGAGTAAGAACACTATTAGTTATAACAGCAGTTGTACGTCTTAATGTAATTCACACACAATGTTTCGAGCACTATAATCCATTCTACTGGAAGACCTGATAGTCATGACTAAGATATGTATTTTCTTTCCAAATATCACTTTTTCAAGTAAGCAAAAGAAACTGTCCTTGGAGTCTGGTCAGAAAGATGATCTGAGCAGGTGATCTGGTCCATGATTTTAATAGAGAAGTATGGCTGGTGATTATTATGTGTCAGCCTTTCAAATGGCGGAAAATAAAAAAGGAGATTGACCTCTAAACCTACATTAATACTGTTAAACTTATATGGATATTTATATCTATTTAAAATTCATACATCCACACTTTCCAGCTAAACTGAAAGTTTCTTATCTATTCTTATATCAAGCAATTAATAAAATATTGTCATATTGATCTCAAATTCTCTGGTATTATGTCTGAAGCTGATGTTCAGGTTAATCTATAAGGAATATCTTAGTGGAATATAAAAAACTGCAGAGCAACCATGTGAAGGATTGTAAGAAGATATTGTATGCGGTTGTTCTCTGGACATTTAGAAGAGGCACATCAACAGAAACCAGAGGTACTCAGTTCAACAGAAATTAAAGAAAACTACTGCTAAATGCTTGCCCTAGATTTTATGGAAAACAGGTCTTGTTAAACCTGATTTCATTCATTTTTACACCGCTGAGTGTACCACTTTGGCTGACAAGGATAACTGTCAAATGTAAAATATACAGACTTCTGAAAGGCCTTTACATGAGCACCACATAGAAAATTAGCACTATTAAATAGCATTAAGGCATAGATTTAACAGACAAAGAACTGGCTAGACGATAAATATTAAAAGTAGTCAACAGTGGAGTAACATCATTTGAATGAAAATATCTCCAATGTAGATTTTTAGCTATAGCAGCAAGTCCTGCACTACTGAACCATTTCACTAAATGGTTTGAAATACATAAATGTGCTCCTGATGAAAATTTTGGATGACATAAGAATTAGTGTGGTTGAGAATACCAAAAGCAGAGCTGTAGAAGTCCATTCCCCACAAGGGATGGGATTCACCTGACCAAAGAAAACTGCCTACTTTGTGGATATCTGAGCTAGCCACCTCACTGTAAAAGCCACCTACTTTTTATAGTCAAAGGATAGAAATAGGCACTTTTAGATGATTATGATAGTTCAAATTACTAACACTCTAAAAGTACCTATTTCTCTTTACTGATGCTAAAGAAAATACAGGTGACTCATGACACTGTAAGTATTTGAAATTAGTTGAAAATACTATTCAATATTTTTTTTTTAATCACAAATAAGTTATATATTTAGAAATAAAGAAACTAGCTAAAGTCTACAGAAAGAAGGGTTGAATATTAGGGATTCTAGAAAGAATTGAGGTCTTCTGGTAGACATGGATCGAAACTTCTACCATGTTTATGAAACAGGAAAGCCATGAGAAATTGAACATGAGATGTCAAGGTGCGCTTGCAGCCCAGAAAGCCAACCGTGTCCTGGGCTACATCAAAAGCAGCGTGACCAGCAGGTCGAGGGAGGGGATTCTGACCCTCTGTTCTGCTCTTGTGAGAACCCACTTGCAGTGCTGCATTCAGCTCTGGGGTCCCCAGGACAAGAAAGATATGGACTTGTTGGAGCAAGTCCAGAGGAGGCCACAAAGACGATCAGAGGGCTGGAGCACCTCTGCTATGGAGACAGGCTGAGAGAGCTGGGGTTGTTCAGCCTGGAGAAGAGAAGGCTCTGGGGAGACCTTACAGCAGCCTTCCAGTACCTGAAGGGGCCTACAGGAAAGCTGGAGAGGGACTGGTGACAAGGGCATGGAGTGACAGGACAAGGGGTAATGGGTTTAAGCGAAAAGAGGGTAGATTTAGATTAGATATTAGGAACAAATTCTTCCCTGTGAGAGTAGTGAGGCACTGGAAGACGTTGCCCAGAGAAGCTGTGGATGGCCCACCCCTGGAAGTGTTCAAGCCCAGGTTGGATGGGGCTTTGAGCAACTTGATGTAGTGAAAGATGTCCCTGCCCATAGCAGGGGGGGTGGACTAGGTGATCTTTAAGGGTCCCTTCCAACCCAAACCATTCTATCATTTTATGCTTACTTTGGAAAAATTTAACTTAATCCCCAGATATCCCTTTGAAGAGCAATAGATCCAATTAGTAGCAAAGGGCAGTACAGAAGCAGTTTTACTTCAGTATAGTGCGCCATAACTCTGGTGCAGGGATACTGCATAAAATTAAAGTGTCTACATTTTAATAAGGACATTGTAAAACAAGACCTAAAGAAAGAGACAAAAGAAATGATTCAAAGACTGCAGAAATTTTTCCTTTCAGTAAAAGGGTAAAAAGCTCAAGCTGTTTAACTTTTCATCTGATGACTGAGAAGTGATTTGAATGCAGTGTTTAATATAGTAGAAAAAGCCATAACACGAACCACTGACTGTAAACTGTTGCCAGACAGCTTTACACTGGAAATGCGGCACATGCTAATAGCTGGGAGAACAACCATGAGAACAACCTGCCCAAGAAAGTGACGGCTTCTGTGTTACCCGAGACCTTTCAAGACTGAATGCCCTGCAGGGAGATATGAGTCTTTGAGATACAGATGTTCTTTAGTCCAGTGCAAGTTGTTGGCTTAAGGAAACCCCAAGAGATTAAATGTAATGGCTCCTTGAGCAGCCTGCTTTTATAGCCCCTCCTGGCCTTAAGCTCCCCAAGTCTTGCTTCCTGGGGATTGATGAGTGGAGAATAAAGATCAGGCAAGTACCTGTGTACTGCCTGTGTTTCACTTCTGCCACAAGGTCTACTGACACCAAATCCCTGAATTTACACCTGAGCATGTTTCTTTCCAAGATCATTCAAACAGGCTCTCCGATGAACTGGTGCTTTAGCAGCATGTGCCAAAGAGTGAAGAGAACAAAACCACAGCAAAAACCTGCAATGAAGAATATAGAAGGGGGTGTACAAGAAGTGCTAGGTTATGTGATCATCTACACAAATGCAAAGGAGCACCTGTGACAGTGACAAGTGGGGAAACCCCTGAGGTTGCATCTGAGAAGACTTGTTAGAGATTGTCAGACCAGGAAGATTTGCAAGAACTGCCGTGGAGATACAGAAAGTCGTGATCACAGTTCAGTAGGTAGAAGTCTTACCTCCCCACCACCACCATCAGTACTACACCGGTACTTGATGCAATGTTAATAGTAGTGGGCACTAGCATTGCTAAAAAGAAAATGAATCACATTTTCTGAAAGGTCAGGAGTTTTAATCCCAACGTCCTGGGTAATACTGATTTAAAATTTAAATTTCATCAGTTGATTTTCCTAGCAGTTTCACTTATTTTTACGTCTTCTTATGTTACATGCACTGTTCAAATAGCTGATTGATTCTTCCTCAGATGCATTCCAGGGCCTCGAAAAGTTTTCTCTATATACTTATGTCTCTCTAAGTTCTTATACTGATGACATCACCTGTTAGTATGCATTAACTCACAGAAATGGAGGGATATTTAGGAGATAACCAGGTTTGATTTAAATTCCACACGGATACTAAAATTGTTCATTTTAAAGGAAATGATTATGAAAGCTAATGCATAAGATTAATCATGTGCTTGCATTTCTTTCTATGTTAATTCTTTTGTATTGTGTATTCGTTACAGAGATTGTCTAATGGGAATCTCGAATCTTTAACATAAAGACTTTTTTTTGTGGATACTGAAAAAGAAAATCTACAAAGACAGGAGACTGAGAGTAAACACTGAGTTCACGGCTCTTCAGTCTGTGCTTCCAAAGATAAGCCATTCCAGCACAAAACCTCAACACCTCTTCCTCTGGCTGATGCCACTGCACACTCTGTTACCCAAGTCACATCCTCTTCATCGACTGCCTAAGACACCAAGACGAGAGGAACCAGTTTCTTCCTTTGTAGCTTATCAGGTCTCTTTAAGAAGACTTTTTCTTTCCACTGATGCTCAAAAAATCACTCCTTCAAACTGCATGCAGATAATTATGTGTTTCTTAGGCTAGTATAAAAAATGTCTTCATTCATAGCATCAAACCTCAGAATTCATATTTGTGAAATATATATGGGTTATGCGTACAATCCTTACTGTTGCAGGATTTGAAAATGATACCAATAACAAGCAATATTCTTTACAAGTAATATTTGCTTCTAAAGCACTCAGGCCATTAAATCTGAAATCAGCAACCATAGATAAAAAGCATGTTTAAGAAAAAAGGACAAATTAGGTTTATGAACTAAGAAATTGTTTCAATAGAGAGAAAAAAATGGTAATAGGACTAAGAATGAAGGACTTTATAATATAGTTGCTAGAAAAAAAAAAGAAAAAGAAAAAAGAAAAACACTGGAAGGAATACAGATCAGGAAAAGCATGAGATAAAAAGGAGGTGATTACAGGAAATGCACTATACCATCTGGATAATGTTTGACATCAGCAAAAGCAAACAAGAATCTGAAGGAATACATGTTCCCAATTATAATTATACATAGTATATCACAGTTATTATAATGAAGACTTCAGTAGTTAAGGTTGGTTTCTAATTTCCATGCTATTCCCCACTTTTCCAGTTACTTGTAGCATTTTCCTTTTGGCAGCATCATGTCCTTTCTCTCGGACTCGTATATTAAGAAAGTTCCTCTCACTAATATCTCCTGAAAGTGTTTCATGCAGATGAAAGATAATTTCAGAAATATCACTGGAATAAAGAGGCCATATCAAATGAGAAGAAATTTTGTCCAATTTCAGAAGTATTGTCAGGATATGGGATTCAATATTTCGATTTCTTTTGTCCCATGGAATAATTGTATATAAAATATACTAAATATGCTAAATTATGAGAGAGTTTGGTTATATTAATTAGCACAGCTGTTTCTCAGTATTATGTCCCTGAGATCCCCATCTTAGAATAGCAGTCCCAGTTTTTCTGGCAGCGGCCCTGGAAGGAGGTTCCAGTATTGCATCCTGAGGTGACCGATGGCCGAGACAGGCTGAAGGCTGGATGGAAGTTGCTGTTAGAACATTCCACGACTATGAAAACGATCTGAAAAGTGTAAATACTTTATTCCCATGTCTTGGAATAGGGAACCATATGGAATTTTGGATATATTACATAAATTGGTCTAGCCACTAGACTGTGAAGCTGTGTCATTAATTTAATCTCGAATCCTGACTAAGATGAATATTAAATCATTTCTCTTCATTAGTTCACCCAATATGTACAACAGAAGTAAATTAGATATATTTTAATTGACTTATCCTTTGGGGAATTGCTAGTGTGTGGCTTTTATGAACTTCTTCACTAGGAGCCCACAGCATTCACAGAATAAAGCGATGCATTCTGAGCTCCTTCCCAGGATTAAAAAGAAATAGTATGTCTGGGTGAGATTTTGTAGTTGATCAAAATCTCACTCAAAGGACAGAATGACACCAACAGCAAGCAGAAATTTCCAATTAACTGCTCATAAGACACCGCTGAGCTGCTTTGATATCTTCTCAGTGTAGAGGCTAAGATGAATATTGCTCTTTGAACATTTTAATGGATATTAACACGTGTATTCTGTGACAAATTTGGACACCACCAAATACCCCTCCCTGTATTTTATAGTATATACAGAGATGTCAAAGAATATATGAATATGAGAACATACTGGTAAAAGAACACTCAATCTGCTGGGCATCTGTACAGCTACAACCAATGTAAAAATTAAGTGTTGTTTAGCTGACAACAAAGTTGCAAATATCAGGATTTAGGCAGAATGATACCAATTGCCTGAGTAAGCAGAAAAGGGATTAGTAAGATATTGTCACAACTTTCAGTCATAAGTCTGTCATAATCAATGTCCGGTGTTATTTTAATTAGGGTATTTGAAACCAAGCAAATGCAGGAATACCCCAAAGCAATTAAATGAGAAACTGTTTACTCTCAAGACAAATAGTGAGATAGGCAACGAACCTACTCAATCTGGGAAGATATTTTCATCAAAATCTAAAGTGTAATTTATGAGGAAGATGAAAACCTCGAATGTTGTCTACCGGTGGAGCAGTGGAATAGATAAATAGCATGCATCTGACTGAAAATGTAACATGTTTAATAAGGCATTGATTAGAATTTCCGATAGAAGTTCCATTTACTTAAAATATTTTAGTCCATGGGATATGTGTATTTGATATGCATGCATTTCAAATTATTAGACCAATTTTCATTAGCAGTCCCTATATCAGCTGCTTTTAAGTGCTAGAAATGGTTTACTCTGATTCGTTTTCTGCGTCAGTATATAATTTGATGTTAGAATTAGCATTATTTTTTTTAACCTCTTCCCTTTCACAATATGCTTGCACTCAGGTTTTCTTGATCACCTCACTAGAGTGAAATACGCATTTTGTTTATCGAGCTGAACAGTGGCCATGCTAAAATAACTCAAGAATCCTATCGTGCCCCTGCTAACGGAATGAGACACACCAGCGGGCAAGAAAAAAAGAGTCAATTTGTCTCGGTTAGGGGTGGGAGAGGGGAATGTGCTCCCTTAGCTGGGTGAGTGCAAACCTCTTACAAAGCTGTGCTGTACACGGCGTTGTCCTCCTCTTGGGCTTTGGTACAGGCACACGGTTCCTTCCATGACACTGCTGGGGATGGGATATCTAACACCATGCTATTTTCTGAATATTATTTTTAAAGACAAATAAAATATTCTTTCTAAAAACTAATAAGGCAATGTGTACAGAAATAGAGATGCAGCATTCCCTAAGTAAATACTGAAGTTAGTGCAATTTTCTACTGACTTTTTGGAACAACCAAAGTCAGCATATTAATACAAGATGAAAACAAATGTCCAGACTAGAATTAGTCATCAGTTGGAAGTCCTTAATCTCTGTCTACATAGTACAGTATGAAAGTCTTAAGCTTTGTGACAGCAATGACTAATTTTAAGTGAACAGTTTATGGCTAAACTAGCAAAGCTGCAATATTCAGCAACAGTCCACTGAACCTAATTCAGCGCACCTTGTAAAATTTGTGCTTATCCCACAAGGCTATTTATATTTCCTTCACATCAAATACCCAAGGACCCATAAAAATATTGCTTTTAACTGTGGGACCCTCCTACATGTATAAATACATTTGTCATCTGGTAAGTCTGGATTTAAAGCCAAAGGTTCATAAAATTAAATCAGATTAAAACTAAATTCCCTTTTAAGAGAATGAGACACCACTTGCCCAAAGCCTTAGACTCTCTACTTTTCATCATGATGATCTGTAAGAGAATTGATTCACAATGTGTCTCCTCCAAGCAGGTTTTCATATTTAATCAGTCGTTGTCACCCTTTATTCCCTGGAGACAGCTGATTTGACATTCCTGGTACCCCAGCACCCACACAGGCTGTAGGCACTTAAAAGCTTCAATTGCAGCATAATAGGTAACTCCCTCTTAACTTTGTCTCTTCATATTTCTCACTATGGTAAGAAAAGCATCCACATTCCCTTGCTTAAAAAAAACCCAGCAAACACCTAAGAAATACAAAACACAAAGACGAGCAATTAGAAAATATGTGTCTTCTTTATGAAGTTGACCCACGTTTTTGCCAAGTTATTTCTTAATCTCCCTCCTCTGAACTACGTACTGTGTTATGCCATCAGATCTCCAGAGACCCTAGGCATGTTAGGTATATACAGCACAACGCGTATTTATGGTACTCAGTCACAATAAGCAACCGGTTTGTGTAGGCACGATGTCATTTTGTGCTCAGAAATTCACACATATCCTGGAAAGAAGAAGAGGTCTCTCAATGATTAGGACTGTTGGTCAACAGCCACATTTAGCTAAGCATCTTCCAAGAAAGCGAACGATCATTTTCTCTTCCACCTGGAAGTGGAACGTGAGTTTTGTTTAGCCTAAGACTGGCAGCTCAAGTAATCTAGACTGTCACATCTTTTCCCGTCATCTCCATTTCCATTTTACTCTTCATTTGATTTCAGATTCTCAGATCTGTAAATGAAGTGCTTACAGTGGCAGAAAAATTCTGTAATATAAGCTTGTAATACGGATGTATGACAAGCTGAAAACAAATGTTTCAGGCATCAGATTAGATGATTTACATTCGTTAGGTTCTAATAAGATCAAGCCTTTAACCACTTAGTTTGCCAGTTTGAAATGCACAAAACTGGTTAGTGGATAAAGTTTAGGTCACAGTGTCACAGTCTGCAAAACAGATTTTTTTTTTTTTT